>JBBPMR010000035.1:0-66817 GCA_038090415.1 Rossbeevera mucosa
ATGAAAAGAAAGCCGTGTCCAAACTTGACTCGAAAGTTCGTCGCGATACCAGGCTCCCGCAGCAAGTAACGTTGTTGGCAAGTCCTGTTCCAGAGGATGTGATCATGGCGCAAACCACAGGATGGCTGCAACTAGCATCGTGTTGGCTTGTTCTGCGGAACGCCCCGTCCATAGACAGATAGAGTGCTTGGTCTGTCTACAGCAACGAACTCTTTGTCCACAGTAAGTCATCTCGTCGATTGTAAAGATTGTCCACCCACCCCTGATGTCATGCGATCAAGCACTGCAATTCTCTGCGAGGCAAAGGAGGACACGCGGCTGCCTCATGGCTTTCCTCCATTACGATTATGCAATATCTTGTAATCAGCGTGATATACAAATTCCGTGTGTATCGTGGCCGGGCCGACCTCCATTGCACACTTGCCCTTTCTGCGACAACAGGTACGGCACGCCCATAGTGGGCTAAATACCTCTATGAATCTAACGCGAGGCATTCGGAGGAATGGAGCCCAGTCGCAACGGAGATTTGCAAACGTTCCAACAATGTTGGGAATGACCGCCGTTAGAATCAATGGTGGTTTGCGATCAACCTCCGTTGGCAAGATGTTGTTTCACATCGCGGGGTTATAGTCTGAATCTCCTCCTCGGCTTACCCACGCAGGAACGTACGACGCTGCTCAACAAGCGATGCCAAATTAGACTTTGTGTGAAGACATGGGTTAATGGCCATTTAAACCCGTGCCTAGTTGACCAGAGGTGCCGTGTGTGAGTGTGCTTCGTCTTGTCGCCGCAGCTGTACCCAACAGCTGTTGCGTTTTGGTTTCCGTAGGGCTCGTTTCGCTGCCGTTTGGGCTCGACGAAGCTCATCGAGAATCTGGTCTCCTCGCTCGATTCTGCACAACAGTGACGAGTTAGCATGGAGACGTGTGTTCTTTCCTCGCGACCGGCGATGATCATCACTGCCCTTCACATCCTTCCTTTGTAATATATATAGACCTAGCGGCTCAATGGGCATCTGCATGCAAACCCTTACAGCTCTCTTATTTTTTTTTCCTATGTATTAGAGATCACTCACACCGTGCGGTGCCATTTCGCAACAACGCCGCGATCCGATACAGGTTTAGTGCATCGTACGATTCATCTCGTTTCATTTTTCCTTGTCTGGTGTAGACTAACCCGGGAGGATATCAATAGTATGCTGTTATCGAGGGTCGAAGCGCTGTTAGTGCGTTCACAGGATCCCGCCGACGTAGAATTGGCAAACTTGGAGCAGCCCCCTTTTTTCTGTGGAACTCTAGGTCCCCAAATCCGTGTTTGTGCTCCATAGAATGAAAGGCAAATCAAGTATAGGCTCCCAATATTTTCTTTCCATTCAAAGCTGAATTGTTCGATGGATGATCAAACGCGGAAGGCCTCGGACCAAGACTCACAGCGCTCCTCCTATACCGTGACTTTCATATCCATGTTTTCCAAATCTGGACCGCACCCGCGGCAATCAGTGCGCATCACACTCATATATGTACAGTATGCTCTACCCCGGAGTCCTACGCCGCTAGTGCCATATGAAATGCCAGGGCGCCCGCCAGATCGTGCAGGCTCGTTTCCGCTCATCATTTCCTTTCTCCCGCCCGCGCCGCGAAACGTTATACATCATTATTGGTTTTGACGTGCATCATTCCCTTGACCCCGAGGGCCGGGTGATCGCTGCGCCGGCGCCGGCTTCTGCCTCCTCCTATGTAAATGGCGGGTGCTTGTGTGGGTCGTGCATACATAGGGCGTAACGTCTCGGATGTAGCACGTACCACCACATCCCCATTGCCCACACCCTCGAACGTTCCGGTGCGCCATACCGCGCTGCGCAGTGATTGCCATCTGACAACCCATCACACGCGGAACGTATCGCATCGCGGATTCGGGCTCCAGCCCCGATGTCTGTCATCCAATGAGCTTACTCAGTCATACCGGCTCCCCGTCGTCGAGGGTACCACCACCGCTGTCGTCGTCATCGTCATCGTCATCGTCATCGTCGCCGTCATCTCCATGGTCATAATCACCCATCAGGAGCAACCGTCGGATCACGTTATGCGACTCCACCAACAGAACCCCAGAATGATGTTCTGATTTTTCCAATTATCCGTCCTGCTATTTCCAGTGTCTGTCTGATCACTACTAACGCGTGTCGACCAAGTTCGGCGCCCATCGTGATACCATCTCGACGTCCCGTTCCTTTCCAAATCTATTCTGGAAATACGGAGGACGCGCCCGCACCGGGTCCGAGTCCAGCTCTGTCGATCCCCCAAAGTTCTCCCCGGGCAATTATGGATATCATACCCGAATCCATCCAGCGCTATGTGTACCTGTGGCACGAACACCAGATTCGGCGTGTTTTCTATCTTGGTGCACCTTGGCTGTAGTTCTATCGAAAACGGGGACAGTTATTTTATCTTAACCCCTGTTCTGATCCTAACTTGCTTATCGTGACATGACCTTGGACCAGATAACACTTGATCAGATAGATCGTAACGTTCGCACCGGCTGGCATGCACGTCACTTCAGGGAGTTGGGGTGGACAGCCATGATGGCGCAATAATGGCGTTTGGAACTCGTGATCGGGATGCCTGACGACTCCCATCGCATTTCTGAACTCGAGCTGGGTGAGCTGGTTACGAGGCCATCGCGATGCATGGGTAGCTAACTACTGAGACTGACAACGACAGCAGGGAACGTCAAACATTGTTTCACGAGATCGACACGACCCCATGTTGCACGTCGTCAAATCGCTTATAAAACACCAGCGCGTCGACGTATTCTTCCCCTGGCCCGTCCGTCCGCTTGAGTCTTCCTGCCTCGGGTATCAATCCTGCCTTGATGAATCCAAGTGACTCCCAGATTCTGCGCATGCCATCCATATAGATCTATGGCGCATCAAGATGGCAATGGGTACATACCGAACGCTCGCCACGTTGTTGACGTACACCAAGTTGAACACGCTCGCCCGGTACCCTAGCCGTGGAGCGTAATACAAAAACGATCGTGCGAGGACGCGGCCGTAGCCACCGTTCCGCTGTGATGGCGGGACGACGAAGCCCGCGTTGCAAATCTAGACGACAGCATACGGTGGAAGCCTCGATCAGGGTTTTGGCACGTAACAGTAACAGGGAAAGAAACCCTTACGTGCGACGACCGGCCGGGATAGTTGGGTTTGATCTAGACGGAAGTGAAGTAGGCGCATACGATCAGCGATGTGATGCACGACATGCCGATGCAAGGAGGCAAGGGTTGGCGCGCTGGGCCCCAGCGACCAGCAGGGATGAGAACGAGAATGAAACGGGACCCTGTCGGCATGGCCACGACGGTGTTCAACGCTCAACAACAAGACAAGTTTAAGTTTGTATTATGAAACTCGTTGGATGGAGAAGGAAAAGAAATGCTTGGATCAACGCACGTAGTAAAATCCGGCTACACAAGCATCCCACGGTCGACCCGCCCTCACGCGCTCGATGTCGACGTCGACCTCCTGGCCGTCCCCATCCGCCGAGCCCGTGTTGTGCGCAAATTCAGGCCCTTCGCCGTCGCAGAGGAGGGCGATCACGACGTCCGCGGCCAAAAAGTATGTCCTGAACGTTTCGGGGTCGTGCATGTCCTCTTGGGGATATGTAAGGCCCTTGTCCACTTCGTCTGCAAAGACGGCATGGAGGTAGTCGAACAGGCCTGGGTGGCTGTCAACGCCGCAAAGGTGGAAGACGGTCACAGCGGCGCGGGGAGCGCGTGGATGGTGCCACGCCGTCACGGGAAGATAGAATTTGGTGGACGCTGGACGCGAAAGCGCACCGTAAGCGGCCATTGTACTCAACCTTGACCTTGAGCTTCTTGCAAGTTAATGATTCACGAAAAAGGATGCAACGACAAGGTGATATCGATGTGATCAGATCAGATTGTGCTGACAGCACTCGTTCGTTCAGCTGACCCGTCCAGTTAGCTTATCTTACCAGGGTTCATTTGGTACCGAGTTTCGCCGGAGAAGAAGCCATTCGTAACTATATCCCATGACCCCGATAACGCTGCACAGGTTCGATGAAAGCCTCATCGCACGATATTCCCCTATCAAATGCATGCAAGGCTTCCAGGTCAGAGCCGTTGCATGCCGCGAAGCTGGCGTTCTAGGCCCAGCTTCAACACCATACCACGTCCATGCCACGGTGGTAGCTTGCCCCCTTCTTCGTCTGCCGTGCCTTCCCTCACCCCGTCCTCGAAGAAGACGTAACCGGGTATATACCGATCCACAAACCTGTGCCCGAAGCGTGGCAGCAAGCGAGTCAATACCAGAAACGGGAATCACAGTTCGGTGCACGCACGTCTTTACTTGCTCGTCTGTCATTCCTCGACCCCCGTTCTTGGCCTTCATGTCATGCTCTTGCTGCAACCGCCACCGATAGACTGTCGCATGTCGCGACTCTGACGGCCCTCTGATCTAAAACTCCATTCCATTGTCGTCGGTATCATCATACCAACACATGCACGCACCTGAATGAACGTATCCAACGTCTGCCACCACTCGACATACGCTCCCAGCAGCCTGTTCACTTCAAGCACGTCCTCGACCGACGCTACCGCTCGCATATCGAATCCAACGTCCTCCAGGCCTGGCACCGGGGTATGCCATCGTGCCTCAACCGCCTCTGATCGCACGGGGTAGAACCCAACACACCATCCCTCAAACAAGACTACGTCCACGGGTGCACGCACCACCACCGTCTGATCGACCCGCCGGTCACCCTCCCCATCAAACAAGCTCTTATCAAACACCGGCAATGCCACCTCGCGCACTGTGGCAGGAACATCCCGCCCATCTCCACCAGCATCGGTGTTGATGTCGTTGATAGTCTTGAGTGCCCGCAGAATGGCGCCCCCCAGTGCGACATCGTGCGTCCCGGGAAGCCCCCGCCCATGCAGCAGCCGGTTGCGCGGATGTGCCTTGGCAAGCGCTACTAGCTGAGCATGGGGCAAGTATAGGTCGTCAATCGAGAGGATGGCTACAGAGAGCGAGTACGGCGGTCCCGTGAGCATCGATCGAAGACGAGACGTGAGAAAGGTCTTGCCGCTCCCTTGCGGACCCTGGACGCCCACGAAGAGCGGAGGTAAGCGGGACCCAGGAGAGGCCTGCACTCGGTGGTCGACCAGACACTGCAAGACATGATATGCCATCGCCTCCACTGCAGGCGGGTACATACTCGTCGAGGTCATGATGGTGGGTTTGCAGATTGAGATTATGGTACGAGTCACGTGGTATATCAGCAGTCGAGCTATCTATCAAAGTCTCATTACGATTCCTATAATTCCTACCAGTACCACACGGTCGCATCTCTCATCACCGCGACTAAGCGCAGCTCATTCGCAGACGGGTGACGAAAGGCCAAACGAAAGAAAGCGTCTTTTCATAGAGTGCATCATGCCCAAGGACGCAACCAGAATCTACTTGCTCCCGCCATATCGTGCTTTGCGGCCAAAGTCAAAGGGTACGTATTTATACTTGATCATATGTCTGAGCGAGTTGGCGGTCAGTAATACCGCTTGGACGGTGGCAGAACAAACTTACTGTATTTGGCGCCGCATTGTCAACGCAAATAAGACGCAGAAATAAATCACTAAGATTGGCCAGTAAACAGGGACGTCGAACATGTCGGATGTGGTTAGCAAAAGGGAGATGATGACGGCACGGGTCCCGCTAAGCCTGCATGAGGGTTTGTTTCAGTTGCTTGGTAAGATGAGGTGAGCAGTGGCGCACCAAAACTGCCATTCGGGCAACCGCCTCACAAACGGCCTGAACTCGTCGTCTCGCTGCGAGGGAAGGGTGGGCCCGTCGTCGGTGGCGCCTTCTTCGATCTCGTCTGCAAGCAAGTCGTCACGAAGCGAAGGGTCGAACTTGGGTTGCAAGAACGCTAGTAGCAGGTTGAGAAGATAGATGGCTAGGCCGTCTGTGGAAGATGAGCACAGGACGAACGCAAAAGAGGAAAGGAACACGTACAGCATACTACATTGGACGCCCGAGGAACATGTCAGCCTTAATCTCTCGCACACTCGAAAATCACGAACCAATGTACCACTAGACAGAAAGTAAATTTCGAGACTACGCATGGGAGTTTGAAGAGAAACTCACCCCTTGGGCCAAGACGATTCGAAGCATGAAAAGGGCGAGTAGACCGAGGGTTGCCAGCCAACGTTGGAGAACGTGGGGCGTCCAGCGGTCGAGGGTCTGCTGGTACTGACGTCTAGCATTTGCGATGGATGTCTGGACAGTCTGGAGCGGCGTCGAGGTCGGTTCGTCTGAGGACATCATTCTGGGTCGTGACAAGGCTCGTTTAAAGAAAACGACAAGTTCAGCTATTTCAAGCGGAGTTGGTCGACGTTTCAATTTCTACTTAGGATTACTATCAAGGTCACGTCGATTCAGATACTGTTAGGTTGATGGTGGAATTAAGGCTTTGTCCCTCACCGCAGCAAGGGACATGGGTGCTGTTCGAACCTTCACTCAAAGTGCGATCATGGTACACAAAGTGGTTAATCAACAGCGCCTCGCCTGGGAAAACGCTCATCTCGTCAAACGTCGTGTTCACCGATGTGATGCGCCGTTCACCTGACCTGCTATGATAGGTTTGATGCATACACCCCTGGTCACCGCCGACAGGTAAGTTATGAGTCCGGGTTCTCAACAAGTAAAATGCTGTATCGCGCTGATCGGGTTTGTGCCATCAGTCTCCGGTATTCTACTAGTTGGTATGGATCAATTAGAGTTCGGGACTGATTACTTGACAGGGCGCTGCTGGCGGGTCACTGCCAACTGGGTGCTGATAATGGCTAGCAAGCGCATCACGGCGAGGTCGAGGTTCGCACAGGCGAGTACGGTCCGATATTAGCTGACTTCAGTTTCCGGTTTTGTTTCTGACGCAGGGAGATCCGGGTCCTGCATATTTCCCCCCCTCGCCCGGGACCATCCGATTTCGCTGGTCACCATGATTCCCGTCTTTCGACCGCACACAGTATAGGGAGTAGACAACGAATTTTTGGGCCGCACAGCTAGGCCGCCGTGTTATTGGGAGTAGGATTCTCGGGTCTCGTTGATTCAACAAGGCATGAGGAACTACACCAGGCCCCACATTATACGCTTAAAGCAACCTCACCACCGACCACTGTAACGGATAGAATGTAGTATCTGTTTCCTCCACTATATCCATCTTCACATTCACCTTCACCTTCCCCTTGGCAAAGACCTCGCCGTCCCAAAGCGCGCTCCAGGATTCGAGACTGTGCTGAAACATCTCGAATCCTCTGCCCCAAACTTCTCCGTGGTGTACGCCTTTCTGCAGGTTTCCGACGTGTTGACCACATATCATAGAGCCGGGCTGAGGGGATAAGAGGCCCGCTAGCGCTTTCGCCATGTGCAGTTGGTTTCCCTCCGAGAACAGAGAGAAAAAGTGAGATGCGTAGATCACCGAACACCGTCCCGCGAGCGGATTCAACGATGTCAACGCGGACAGATCGGGTCTCTTTGTAGACGGAGGCTCATCGAAAGGAGGCACAACGCGTAGTATCTCGGGATCGAGTGCGTCCCCCGGGACGAAGCTAATCGGATAGGTTTCTGGGGTGGTATTGAAGAGAGTGTGACCCAGGTCAGAAAATTCTGCAAAGGTAGAAAACAATTAGCATCGTATATTTGCGAGTTCCATGTGCCCATTACCTTTCCTCAGGTCGCTGGTTACGACATTCCTGAGCGGGAAACCGTCTGCCACGGCTTTCCTGGATTCCGCTCCGACTGGGACACGCACAGGTTGTTAATGCGCGAAGGAATAAAGCTCGAGGAGCTTAGATTACTCACAGCAACAGCCAATTTCTAGAAAAACATCGTCCGGTCGTTCTTGGCCAAGCTCGATGATACGCTTGTACTCTGGCAGCATCGTAATCCCTAGCCTGTGATCTGTCAACATGGGATAGCGCGCTGCAGAGCGAAGGCGGACTTGCTTTAGGAACGTGAAATGCCTAGTTGTCCCATAGGGGAACACCTGCGTCCTTCAGGTTAGAAGAAGAACTCGAAACAGCGCCATATCACCAACATTCCATGCCTTCTCTTGCACTGCGAGAATGTGAACTCTAAGGTCGCCATCGTCATAGATACCGGTTTGTTCCTTGAAGAAGATCGCTTGGTCTTCAGAGAGCCCATAAGTTGCGTCGAGGGGCTCTGTATCGGCCTTCAATTGCTCTGTAAACTTGGTATCTCCGCTCTCGGGCTGTCCTACCGGTATTGTTTGGTCGTCCATGGCTAACTGCAGTTACTGCACTCTGTACTCTAAACAGCCAACTTTATACACGGAGGGAATAGGTCGCTTTGGGCCCTCGGATAGACCTTACGCCTCTCGGGCGCCGGGTGCCGGGAGCTAGTCAGGTCTGGATGGTAATGCAATGATGAACTCCTTCGTGATTGACGGAATGTGTCACACTAGCACGGTCGACGCATAATCAGCATACTATCAGGGCTCAGGTTCAACCTTTTCACATCGCAAGTTTGGGTTGAAATTATCTGAAATTCCCGTTTGATATGGTTTCGGACAGCTGGCGTGTGTCGCATGGCAACGAAGAAGTGCAGGCAAGCAACTCAGAAGGAGCTAGTAGTTATGGCCCGGCTGGCCCGCGGGATCGCCCTCGTGATGGTCACCAACCCCAAGCGATACAAATGTCACAGTCGGAATATACTTCGGCCATGGAAGGACGGCGGTCGGTAGCGATAGCCCCCAGATGAGAGTTGGAACTTGCAGACCCGGAACCGCAGCCGTCTCGTCCCGGTGTTTGCGCAATGCATGTGTCATCCCGAGTCTAACGTGGTCCTGATCCTTGGAGAGGGACGACCAACAGACGCAGGAAACAAGTATCAGAAGCGTCCGAAGGCTAACAACGCCTTCCGTTTCGCTGGAATTGCTGAGACGATTACGAACTCAACATTTGATCATGGACGCCCTGTTGAATGTTAGATATAAAGCCTATTCTGGAGGAATTCCGGAGTACCGAGGATTCCACGGCGTCGAGTTCGTCGTGAATGATTATTCGGTAATCTCTAACCCGATTGGAGTAATCATACTGAACCCAAGAGGTGTTTCATACCGTCAAACTTGATTTCGTGGCATTGTGAAATAAAATGTGATCCAAGACGTCCAGGCCATCGTACTCTAAAAGATATATGGAATGACTGCCTTTCTATTCCTGGGGTAGTCTTGGAACTTGTCGAGGTACCACTGATGCCCCTTGTAAGCACGCGCGATCATGAGGAATACCTCGGATGCAAAGAAAATCCAGGGTGGCTGGACCGAGGCGACGAGCGCGCCGAATGACGTCGTGTCAGGGATGGACGCCGCAGCGAGCGCAAAGCCAAACCACTCGGCCCACTCGCACAGATAGTTTGGGTACGAGATGTAGGTGTAGAGATAGCCGTGTGGTATCCCGTAGTGCATTTTTGGCGTCGTATCTTCGGACCTAGCCCTGGCTTTCCCCTTAGCCTTGGCATTTCGGCGGATATTGAGGAGGATCTCGTCGTGGAGGATGTTACCGGTAAATCCGGCTGCCCAGATGAGAATGCCTAACCAAAAGACGGGTCGAGTGAAAGCGGATGCAAGAAACGTGGCTGCTGTGCCCGAGTGGAGGTAGGATCCCATGAGGGTACCGTTGATGATGTTAAAGAAAACACCGGAAGTAGGGATGATGATGTGCGATTTTGAGCGGGAAGGTGTGCGGAGAGGGGATATGACGGCGCGGTTTGCGTAATGGACGAGGAAGAGGGCGGCGAGGAAAATCTGAGTGGAGGACAGTGGGGACACATCCGCAAGGGATGAAGCGAGCGGAGTGTTGACAAGGGCACTGAGAAAAGCGATAGGAGAAACAATTTCCATGGCTATCCAAGCATTTATGCCATCGACGAGGAAGATGCTGTCGCTCGATGGCGTGAACCGGCCAAACGGGGCATTGACGAAGAACTGAAGGGGGCATATAACTGGAGGTATAACAAAGAAGAGCCGTCTCGTAACTGCAAGAAAATCGTTAGACAACCAAGTCATCATTATACTTCTAGACTTGCCATCGTAGAGTTCATGCATGATGTGTACAACCTGAAGCTGACTAATATGTACACATCGATGCCAAAGTCTCTGCGACTCAAGCGAACACCCGACGAACGAGCTGGTCGCAAGGCTGCCAAGGCAGCGAGAAAGAGCAGGCGAGAGGGCCAACAAAGCAGCAGAAAGAAACATCCCGATCATATTGGCCACGACGGTCCATCTGTCCCCTCTCTCAAACCAGACCTCGAAGAGGCGCATTTTACGGAAAAGCTATGGGATGCACTTGGGGACGACGAAGGGTTGGATGGGGTCAGCGCCCGATTCAATGATTATGCCCACATCCCTGACAGATGGTCCCGCGACAAGCATGACGCAGCCAATCCACAATTCATGGATGATGACGAATACGCAGAGTGGATAAGGGAAGGGATGTGGAAGTCAGTCGATCCACCTTCTCGCTCGCGACTTTCACTAACAGCTCGTTTATATAGGAGGAGGCATGCACGAGAGTACGAGGAACAAGCAAAATGGGACGCAGAAAAGGTCGCTCAAAGAGCACGTCAAAAGGAAATCAAAGCAGAGACAATCAGACTGGAGAGGATAGCCCTCGAGCGAGAGGAAATGCGGAGAAAAGAAAGGCAAAGGCACAAAGAGGAAGAATCCGTACGGCAATATGAACACCGATGGAAAGTGCTCTTGGACTCTCGAACACGCGATCATGGGCCGTTAAGCTTTGAAGACATTCCCTGGCCTCTCTTTCAAATCCGTTCAGAGGGTCGCATTTCGAGCACTGAGCTCCGCGTGGAAGACATCACTCCAGAGGCTATAACTGCCTTCCTTTTACCAAAGGCTGATGGCACGATGTCTCCCGACGACATTTCGAGGCGAAATCGAGACAGACTCAAGGAAACCTTGTTGCGATTTCACCCGGACAAATTCAATGGACGCTTCATGTGCCGTGTTCCAGCAAGTGATGTGGAGAGCGTCAAGGAGGCCGTAGCACACGTCGCCAGGGTCTTAAATGCACTCATGAGTGGGCAATCGTGACAATGTTGATGTTCGGGCCGTAATGTGTATGAAATACCTGACCATCCTAGAGTCCTTCACGATGTTTTCTCGAACTGTGGCGAACGGCCCATCGTACGTTCCTTGTATGTTTTATAGCTTCTCAATTACACCTCAAATACACTTTCGAGTTTCAGGCGGGTTTGAGGGATAGTACCCTCCGTCCTTCCCGAAATTGTAAATTCACAAAACCTATTAGCCATAAGTAATCGTAACGCATTTGCAAGCCCAAAGACGGTTAATTGGTGGGCTAGTCAAAAAGTTCGCTCGTGACTTAGGGGATATTAATATCCCCAAAGGTCGTTGCCCGTTCTTGGGAACCTCACTACAAAATCGTGGGTATTACAGTCGACTCCCTTATAACGCATACCCATGGCCTGCCGAAACATTCGGCCATAAATCAAGTTGCGAAGCTACCATATGAATGAATGCTATCTTACAAAATATGAAGATGATCCACAGGAAGCCAGGCTGCTTCACCGGAAATTTAGTTCAGTTACAATCGGAATCTGGATTTGGGAACAGCCCTTTTAAATATTCCATGGTGCCGGCCATGTGAGCAATCCTGGCACAGGCAGAATGAAGGCTGGGGAGATGTGGATGTGGGAGCGGGATAGTCTTGTTGTCAATTGTAGCGCTTCGAAATGTAATTCGTGGCTGGACGCCCAAGTAAGTCATCCGGGGGAGGATATCATTGCCCAAATAGCACTGTACGTCGTACGTATTTGGAATGACTCGTTGATAATCATCCTCATCCTGCGACCAAATCAATCTGAGGATGAGAAGAAACCAGAAAGGAATGTACTAGTACCTCAGCTGGCATTAGCCATATGTCAAACTCGTTAAACATACGCAACGCATCATATATACTTGTGAACGCATTCAAGGGACTATTGAGAACATCTTCGCCAAGCAAACCATGGAGGGGTGAGCCTCCAAAGTGCTCAATGATCGCCCTGATAGTCGTCGCCCACTCAAACTGAACAGAGAGCATAAATTGTCAATTGACAGAGATCACATGGGATGAAGAAGCAATGACTGACTTTTTCGTAAGCTCGCGAGATGCCTCGGAGGCGATCCTCCGACAGAAATCTACTGATTATATGTACTACACTTATGTCAGGGATCCACGAGCTTGTCCTGGCTGCAAGGTCTTTCAAACAAGGTGGCGTCGCAGTCAGAGTTTGCAATGATTACCTTCACGAGCCAAGAGCTGCGAGATTGACCATTTAGGTGACAACGGCAATAGATAACTACTATTTACCTGTCCCCGCAAATCTCAAGCGGTGGTCATTTCGGGGGTCCATTCCTCGGACTCGATATAATGCCCCAGGTCCTTTATGTCTTCAGGGGCATCTAAGTCATCAAGCTCAAAGAAAGATCTAGGGTTGATAGGTGAAGAATTGTAGACTAGATGTTCGTGAGATTAGGTTGGAAGTTTTAATTTTCACGCACATGCGCCGATCATCCCATAAATATACAGATGGGCGAGTCTGAACAACTGTTCTGAGTCGCCGTTACACTCAATGTTGTCTCGTGTTAGCACAAGGCGGCCGTCTTCACTGGGAGAGAGAAGGATAGCGTAGCCCAGTGTGCGTGCAACAACCTTTGGATCTCTTTGATCGCATCCGAGAGGCTGTCTTTCTGAAAATCAGTATTACATGGTTCTTGTTGTTCCAGAGCGAGGCACCAATCATATGCCTTTCGGATACCCGTGTCACTTGGGAAGTTATTTTCAGGCAGAGGTTGAGGGGTGAGCAGCCTGAGTGCCATGATGGCGTGGATTTAGGGGAACAAATGGTGTGACGCTCAAGGCTCACTGAAACCAGGTGCAATGCCGTGCCAAATCCCCAAGTTTCTCGATGCCAAACTGGCCCAAATAATTTGTGGTTTGGAGGGATACAATACAGGGAGGTTTGATGGCCAGAATTCCGTGTTCTAGGTTCGTCAACCCCCTTTTGAAGTTCTTCTGCACCTCCCCCGCCTGCAAATATGCTACGAGCATCCGAATCCCCCACCGCAGTCACAAAATGCAAATTTTCTGCATGTGGGCCACCAGACTGACGTCAGACGCAACCGCACGTTCCTCACGAAGAACTTGAAGGCGAGTGCCGGGTCAGTGACTCATTTAGTGTGCATAACACCCACAGGCATTCGGCACTATGTACAACGATTCATCTATCGATGAAATTCATCAGAATGAAAAACGAGACAAGTTCCATTCATCCTGCTGTGAACTCGCAGTTGCGGTAGTGTTTGGGCGAGGATTCTGCGGAGTCTCTTATCCTCTATGTTGTGCTTGCCCAGTTTTTTTTGTCAGTGATGGCCAGAAAGGCTGTCCAAGCGCTCTCAGTCTTCCGTTCTATACACAGGCTAATGGCTTCCACAGATACTCAATGCATACTGCACACTTTGATTGGTAAACAAAGTTAGTACTCGCGTAGGAATCGATCGAGCTGTTCCCGAAGTCGAAGGACAATTTAACCAAGATTCGTGTCTTAATGGAACAGGAGCTGGAGGCTGAACACACAACCACTAGTGTGGTGAGCCTGTCCTGTTTTCCTTGGGCGTGGGTTGGTGGGTTCATTTAATATTCGCTGGTATCCATACGTGGCATTTTTGTAGGATGATACATTCAAAAACTACTGATGCGTGTGCAAGGGCGTGTCGACCGTTCTAATACGCTGTCATGCGAAACTCCCGGCGGACTGCTAGTACGGCGACTATTAAGTTTCATACTTCATCGCTCCGTTTACCGGCTTCCTCCCTAGCGATGTGCCTCGTTCCCATGGTCTATTCGTCGTGTGGGCGTTCGTTGGGATGAGCAGATCGGGGTGGCAGACTGAGTTAGGAAATGGTTCAGGATCTGACGTGGATATGTATCGTGGAGACGCAACGCAGGTACCGCGAGTGCACACTAACGGAAGGTTGCCATGATGCCATCTCTAAACTGTAAGAGATATGAGCAGTATCCCTGGCTGCCTCGAGCGATCACAAGCGATTACATGGACTTGAAGCCGATCAACGTCGGTTGGAATGTCAGGATCTATCGTGGTTGAAACGTTGGCCCGGCCTTCGCGACCCCACATTAGACCGAGGCATTGACGTGCGGCGCGTCGCGTCGGACGTCAAAGTGCTCGCGGAGCCACGGCCAGCAGCTGGTCGGGTGAGATTCAAGCACGATCGTGTAATCAATCTTGGAGACGTGCTAATGCTATGTGTCCAATGCCAGCTTGCCACCCGTCATGGGCCCGCTTTGCACCAGGCACCGATCCCATCAAAAGCACCTCGCCCAAGTACAGAGGAATTCTACGGTCTCCATACGAACCTTAACACGACCGCATTACCAAGGACCCGCCTTCTTTCATTGGTGGGTATGGGTATATGAGTCATCGTGCCGTTCAAAGGGGCTCAGCTGTTTGCGGGGCGCCGCAGTTTTTTCGCGCACCATGACTAAGTGTCTCGGAGATGCATTGACCAATCAACAATGGGCACCACTGCTAACTTTAACCATCCAATGTTTATTCCAAGACCTCCTGTGCGTCTGTCGGTGTCGACGGTGTGGGTGTCCTCATGGGTGCTAAGTGTGGTTGCGCAGGATACGGAAACACAGGCTTGTCGGTCATGCATCCTATTCCGCATGCGAGCTCAGGCGCTCTTTCTCGGAAAAATATTAGTATTGGCGAGTCTGTACGTGTCCAACGACGACGGGCTTACTCATATGCGTCAAACCAACGCTTCTCGCCAATTTCGTGACCCAGTAACTTTCTGGATGGACACCGTCGCCTGCAGTTTCACAACGGGTGAGATTACTCTTGATCATGCCATGGACGCATGCTATGAGCTCATATATATCCTGAGTTATTTAGAGGCTGTGACCTTGCCAGTTCTCGCTCGACATCGTGTGCTGCATAATTATTTCATGCTAGACGGATATACATTTTGCCCAAAGGAAATCGACGTTTGCATGCGTTTGAGTCGTAAGGAATTTATTACTAAACTCTGAGTCGTTCCAACTGCACAAATAATTTCAAGTTAGTCCAAGCTTCCACGATCTTGTGGGTACATCACTACATTGAACGTCGTCGAGCAAGCTTGGTGCACTTTGGCTTGACTTGTTCTAGGATTAGGAGCCGATTTATTTTCAGCTATTGAAATGCGTGAGTAATCCAAATATACACTCCACAAAGAATTGGATAGCCCCCATAATCATAAACCGGCTGCGGATCTCTTGCTGTTCGACAGTACCCAGTACCAAGTATTCTTACGACCATCACGAATGTGCCCTGTAGGATCGATCAATTGCCAATGGTGAGGCTTCCTTAGTTTTTGGTGAGTTAGATGGGATGAGTCGTGCCAGGTGAGTCACAAACGTGGAGATGCTATCCGTCTGATCCCGACACTCATCACAGTTGACAAGCAGGCAAGTCGTCCGAAGACCGGCCACGGTAGAAATCTCCCCAAGTCAAGACAACGGAAATTTGCGGTTCACTAGACTTTACGATCACTCGGCAGCCTTGACCGAACTGTGATGGAACTAAAATGGTTAGCACACACATGGGTCTAGAAAGCATTGCATTGCATTGTGTGATGACGTTCCTTCTAGAGCTCGGCAGGATACTCATTTCCGCTCTACGGACGCAAAACCGTTCAACTAATAACCAGAATGGTACGATGGCAAGGTTGGGATGACAGCGAAGTGATGAGGATATAATATGGCCCGGTCCGCGCGTATCACGTTGCCCGATAAAACCGCCGTGCTGCGGATTTCCTTTTGAGCTTGGTGGTTCGAGTTGAGGTGGGATCTCTCCGGAGTCGACTCGCCTATCTGAAGATGCGATAGCGGCAGGCGAGGTAAATGGAACGAGTATCGCGCCGTAGTTCCGTCATCGCCGTCCGTGTCACGGCGTAATTCGAGGGACCTTGGGCTGCTCAGCGTGGAGTTCATATAGGGCTCACGGAAATTTCGCTGTGGAGCGTTGCACGGTCGGTCTGCGGTGTTGCCTGACCGACGAAGATGGGGATATTTTTGGTGTGGCGTGTCTCTACGTTTTGTTCCCGCAGTCTTGTACCACAGTTGGCGAGCAGAGTAGCTTTGAAGAAAGCAAGGAGAACAAGAACAATAAGGACACCCGTGGGCAACGACCTGACAAGGCAGTACGTTGTTTGTTCTCCTTCAACAACAGCTCAACTCAGGGCCTGCACCAGTACTATACCTTGTACCGATCCTTTCACTCTCATTTACTAGTCGTCACAGTCATCTTCAAGGCATACCATGGCCGACATTGGTACCATCATCAACCAAAATGCAGGAGCTAGGGCGCTGGCGCCAGCTGCAGTCGGCTCGCAAGTAGCGCTCATGAGTATCGTTTCGGTGGGTTCTGTTCAGTTGGTGGTCTGATGCCTCCATCTCCATCCCTTGTCCATCTAGGTGGTCACCGTGTTAGCATTCAACATCCTACGACCCAAGAACAAGGTGAGTCTCTCTCTAATTGATGCGGAAAAAAAAATGAAATGATAATAATCATTAGGTTATATACGAACCCAAAGTAAAATACCACATCGGCGACAAGTCGCCACCTCGAATATCCGACTCTCTTCTTGGATGGCTGCCCCCGCTCTACCGCACTAAGGAACCCGAGCTACTTGACAAACTTGGCCTCGATGCTGTCACCTTTCTGCGGTTTACTCGTATGATGAGGATACTGTTCACTTGTATTGCGCTCCTCACGTGCGCGGTGCTCATGCCCATCGATGCCATCTACAACCTGAAGAATGTCTCGTCGTCGGATCGCGATGTCCTCTCCATGCTCACCATCCGCGACGTACAAGGCTCCGATCTTTTTGCCCACGTCGCTATGTCGTACATCATCTCGGGCCTCGTCATGTTCTTTATCTACCGCAACTGGTCCCGTATGCTCCACCTCCGCCAGGAGTGGTTCCGCTCCCCTGAGTACCTCGAGTCGTTTTATGCGCGGACGCTCATAGTCACGGACGTTCCGCGTAAATTTCAGAGCGACGAGGGGATCAGGGCTATCTTTGAGAACGTGCAGGTGCCGTATCCAACCACATCCGTGCATATCGGCCGTAGGGTGGGACGGCTTCCTGAGTTGATCGAGTATCATAACACGGCGGTCCGCGAGCTGGAACAAGTGCTCGTCACGTATCTAAAAGGCGGGCGGATTGCCAAGGAGCGTCCGACCATTCGTATCGGCGGGTTTCTTGGAATGGGTGGCGTCAAAAAGGATGCGATCGACTTTTACACGTGCGTGTGTCTTGTTGGTAGGGAGCTGCGAGTCTATCTGACATTGGTGGTTGGCAGCGCGAAACTCAAGCGAACGGAAAAAGCAATCGAGGATTATCGCTTAGAGATTGAAACCCGCAAAGCGGAAAATTATGGATTTGCCTCCATGGCTGCGGTGGAATATGCGCACATCGTGGCTCATATTTTGCGCAAGAAGCATCCGAAGGGTACCTCCATCGCTCTGGCTCCTAATCCCAAGGATATTGTACGTTGCCATGCGTTGCCGCCGGGTGCCAGATAGCTCACTTCATTGCAGATCTGGGAAAATTTGAACAAGTCGACAGCAGAACTGGTTCGAAACAAGACGCTCGGTTTCTTACTACTCGTCTTGGTCTGTTTCATCAATACTATTCCACTCTTTGTGATATCCATTCTTGCCAACTTGTCTTCGGTAGGTTTCATTTTACTTGGCATGGGACAGCACGGGTGATGCAGTCTCATGATAGATATCGGCATACGTTGGTTTCTTGTCCGAATGGTCCAAGGCATCTCCTGTCTCGTTTGCGATCGTTTCTGGTGTCCTACCACCCGCAGTTTCCGCCTTGTTTGGATTTTTCTTGCCCATTATCTTGCGATGGATCTCCAAGTTCCAAGGCATTCAGATGCGCAGTCGGTAATGGGTCCCAATGCACTGATCATGTGTGATCCTTGCTAACAATGTTGATGGTATAGTCTCGAGCGCACCGTCGTCGATCACTACTTCACGTTCTTAGTTGTCTCACAACTAGTGATCTTTACTTTGATAGGTGTCTTTTTCAGTGAGTCGACAGTAATAACGCCTTTCCGCCCGTTGGATCTGAATGCAACGATATGCCTTCAGTTGCCGCCGAACAAGTCATCACTGATATCGGTGAACATGCCAGTTTCCAGCAGATTATGACTATGTTGCAGTGTAAGCACAGCTTCGCTATGATATTATTTTGCCATGGCTGATGTACAGCGCGCCCAATTAGCGTTGCCGGCGTCAATTAATAAAACATACGTTGACCAAACGTCCTACTGGCTCACGTTCTTCCCGTACGTTGGTGCCCGATGTAATGTTGAAAGGTTATTGACAGTTGGTTGTACGCAGCTTGCGTGGTTTCCTCGCGATCTTTGACCTGGCTCAGATTCTGAACCTTGTTTGGACTTCGTTCAAGACACGGTGAGCATGCACAAATATGACTTCCAAGGGGCATGATCACTCAAATTTCGTTTTAGCATGTTTGGCCGAACACCTCGAGACATTCGGGAATGGACTCAACCGCCCGAATTCCAGTATGACGTTTACTAGTGAGTGAATGTTATTCTTCACGTGATAGTCCGAGTGTGCTCATCCTGTCACCTTTTGCACCAGCTCTAACATTGTATGTCGATCGTCGTGTCTGTGAATGTATACATTGACGCGTAATTTCCGTACAGCTCTTTATGGGTACGGTTGCACTTGTCTTTGCGCCGCTAGCTCCTCTTGTTTCAGTTGCCGCGGCTGTCGTGTTCTGGATTTCATCGTGGGTTTACAAGTACCAACTGATGTTTGTCTTCGTTACTCGGGTCGAAACCGGAGGGGTAAGGTATTCTAACATACACCAAAGACGTAGTACTGACGCCATTAATGGTTTGTATCAGCGCCTTTGGAACATTCTCGTCAACAGGTTATTGGTGTCGGTGATCCTGATGCAAATACTCATGGTTCTCAGTGAGTTCAGATCATTATCTTCTGTCAATATCTCCTCTTCTGTCAATATCTCCTCCCCTGATAATACTAACCTTTTTTTTTCAGCCATTGGTCTCCAGTACAAATTTAGGTCTTTCATGTGGGTCACGACCGTGCCGCCGATCCTGTTTGTGATCGCCTTCAAGATCTGGCTGAACAGGAAGTTTTACAACAAGTTCATGTACTACACTCCTTCTGAGACCGAGCTAAGTCATACCAAGATCCACTCCGCTGGCGCAGACGATGCGCGTCAACGGCTAGAAAAGCGATTCGGCCATCCGGCGCTGCATGCAGAGCTATTCACACCCATGTTGCACGCCAAGATGATGCCACTCTTGGCAGACGTGTATAAGGGCAGGGTTGGAAACAATGGAGACGTCAAGGCGCGATTAGGCGAATATGGGGGTCAGAAGATGGACGCGCAAGTGGTCGAGGGCGTGCGGATCGCAGGTATCGATCTAAGGGACCTGGAGTATGACCCGACATTATATCAGAGGGATAGAGGCGAATTGGATTGGGACGCGCGGTCGGTGGCATCGACGGCGATATTTGGGCCTGGACTTTCGCACGGGCGGGGGGACAGCGCCTCAGTGTACCACCAGAAAACACACTATCATGCAGGGTCGGCGACGATGATGAGAAGTGCGTCGCCTGCCCCGTCGGTGTTCGAACGGTATGGGAACAAGTTAGCAGGGGGTAGCGCGATCGAGTTAGCGCGGATGGGGGGTAGCGTGGATCATCTGCCGCTGTTGACGGATCCAGGATATCATCAAGTCGGGGACGCGTTACCTGGCTACGCGTCACCAGATCCGAATCGAATGTCACGACCTCCATCCCTGTATGTGTCACCATTGCCGCAACAGCAACAGTTACCTCCACCCCGGTTTGCATCCCCCGCTCCTCTGCAGTATCCACCCCAGACTGGGATGCCATATGCGTCGCCCGCGGAGGGTTATCGGGAAGCTCCCTTGCACCGACCATATTCCTCGCGAGAGAGCACGATGGGGCCAGCACAGCATTCACCACACGGTTCTGTTTCCAGTGTAAATTTGGCAGGGCGGAGCCCCTACCGAGGCGGATATCATTGAGCGGAGTTGGTTCACGAACGCGGAACGCCACACGTACGGACCTACTAAGTACCACTTCCGATGCTGATGTCCCTTCCATTCCTTTTCATGCCCGCCATGACTCCCCATCCTTTTTGCGCTCCACTGTATGCTTTGTCACTCGTTTTATGCTACTATCCCTCGTGCACATACACAAGCATTTCAGAGGACCTTTTTTCTGCTTTCACCTTATTTCGTTCGCATAGGACAAACTACGTTACCGTAAGAGATGAACGGATACTTAATTTAAAAGGGTATCAAACGTTTTACTTTTAGTCGTTCTCTGCTGTATTTTTTTTTAAACCTGAAACTCGCACTTTTCAGTGTACAGTGGCACGGAGTACAAACATTCTAATAAGTACGTATTTGACATCCTCTGACACAATGTTTGTCACGTCCGCGTTTCATAGTAGCTAAAAGCCTGCCACGAGCCAAGTTGATCTGCCATTCATAAAGGGTATGACGACAATCACTGCCAATAGTCTGAGTGCCGAGGAGGAGCCTGGCGATGGGACGGATGTCGCTTCTGGCACCCACCTTGAACCTGGCCCCGGTACTATGATTGTCAACCGTTGCAGTGCTGAAGACGCCGACATCGACGGTGGTGTCGCTCTGACAGACATGACGCCTCTCGCGACCTCAAACGAGATCCGAGACCGTGGGTCTTCTTTTGTCGGAGACATCTACCGTGCCAGGACGACGGAGGAGGCGAAGGCGGTGGTGGGGTGGCGTCGACAACGCGATCTGGGGCGGGTTGAACGGTATCGCAACTCCTATCGCCACCGCTACTATGGTCCGGGTGAGAGGAAGGGAGGAGGAGATGGGGACGATGACAGCCTGAGGGACAGGAACGCAAACGTGGAGAACCACAATAATAATAATCCCCAGAACAGTGGTACTCCGTACACGATCGCAGCTTGGCGGTGTATGGTGGTGAAACGCGGTCGAACGGGGCTGGGCGGGCCGGACGAGTTCGAGGTCGAGGGGGCCGCGGAAGATGGGGGTGAGCGGTACGCAGGGAAGAAGGTGTTGGCGGTGATGCAGCGCGAGGGTGTCATTGATGCTGTCCTGATCGTCTCTCGGCGGTAAGGAAGGCTCTATCAGCAGGGAACGAATCCCTCACGCCCATCTCAGGTTCGGCGGGACACTGCTAGGACCGGCCCGGTTTGCACACATCGAAACATGCGCAAGCGAGGTGTGTCGCAAGTTCAAAAGGATCGAAGAGATGGACGAATACATTCAGACGCTGGAAAGACTCGATGACGTGCTCGCGACCTTGCGGGCCCAGTGGACAATGATACGAACACAAACTAGGACAGCAGACCAGGGTACAGCACCCGATTATCGTATCATGAAGCAAGATCTGGATCTCAACAAAGCGAAAAGACTCATCCGTGCACGAGAGGGTGCGATTCAAAACACAAAGACCTTAATCGAAAAGTATAAAGCAGCATCCACATTAAGTTTTACACAATAGGTCCACATTAGTACTGACAGTCGTGTGAAAAGAGGTTTGGGTGTGGGTCACCCTGTAAGTTTGCGAGACTAATATCGAGACGGAGTTAGTGAGCAATTTCAAGCAAGGGGGAATCAGAAGATCAGAGGTGCAAATATTTGGCTGGTTGCTCTGCCGATCGTCAAAGCCTTTGGCTACGACTGGGGCGGCAAAAACGAAATCATCCTTTTTGCAAATTTCGGGAACATTTACTCACCCAAAAAATGTTCAGGCTTTCCTTCCTTTACTGCGGTAAAATAATTGAAGAATACTTCGGCGGACAGGCTCCACTATCCCTCTCGAAAAGGACGGGGTTAAATAGAGCGAGACGCCAATGCGGATCGGTAGAAGGGCCTGACGGTCGCATAGAAGTCAGACCATGACTAGTGGAAGTGTCCAAGAAGCGAACCTTGGTAGCACCATAGGCCAAAACTGCATTGGCTACATCACCCGCAAGCTTGCCGGACGAGAGACGGCTATCCCCCTGATCGGTTGGCATGCCTTTCTCGAATCCGAATACGCCGTAGCGACGCCCAACACGGTTTGCCCATTTTTCGCCTTCATCAACCCATTTGGAGAGTTGATTAGACACCCACCCAACTGGTTGGCCAGCCTCGCGGTTGTCATGGATAGAAATAAAGTGGTTAACGGCGTATTCGCCGACATGTAAGCCTCGTGCAGCGTAAAAAATGCCTACCATGGGCACTATGGCGGTGACCTCATGGAGGACTGCAAACGATAAAATCAACGAGGGAAACGGCGAGCCAGTCCTCGCCGAAATCGCTGCGAGGGCATTGCGGTAAGGTGCAAAACGAGAAGACATTTCAAGGGAAAAAAAAAATAGTCAATGGTTACGTAATCAAAGTACTTAATACGACTAGATAGAATTGAACAAGCGAGCATGTTCGTCGGCATCTCCCAACAAGCTCATCGTCGTGTCGCACGACAAACAGTCCTGGTCCTCGTCGCAAATTTTCATTCACGGCGATTTCGGATAGATGACACTGGAAATGGCGACTGGGATGTCACCACTGCCGAACGGGAACCCCGCACTATTCGAATCAGGTTTTCGTCCGTACCCGAGTCGATAGTGGACGCGCTTCACGGCCTCAAAGCGGTAGAACGACAACTTGGTCGTCTACGTGACTATCGCCTATTGCGGGTGCGTCCTGTTCGCCGCCGGATCGTGTCTCAATTGACAAACGCTCACGGTAACGTTTAGGATTCGGAGGTCCGTTCGGAATACCAGGCGATTTGTTGGGCAGCATTCGAATCCCCCAAATCGCTTCTCCGTGTACCCCCACAAGGTATGACACTGAGGGTTGTGCTCCCACCTCCACTAGGTCGCCCCGACGGCGGTCCCGGCCTAGCCGACCTAAAACATTTGCTCACACCACAAGATCAAAGCGACCCCAAAATCTCTGATAATTATTCTGATGAGGCCGTCGCACCCGTTCGGACCGTCATGTTAACCATCAAGCGGGCAGGTCCGTTCCTACCTTTCACACGCACACCCAGCATCGCATCGAGTGATTGCTCCATTCATCGACAGGAACCGAAATCACATACAGGTCTATTGCAAAACCTCCGTACCGTTCACGAGCGATGAAGGCAGCAATCGGACACGGATTCCTGGAGTGGCAAGGTTTCTCACCGCTCAAGCCACTTCACGAGTCTTCCCCGTTTACTTCGCCCGCCCGAGATCCCCCTCCGGTAGATAGCCAAAACATGCGAATAGCATTGAACAAATGGAGTCAGATTTTAGGCGTCGCAGATCCTTTGTTCCCAGAGATGAAGCATCCTCCAAGGGACGCTGACCTAGGGCGACCGAAAGATCTGGATGAGGACTGGGAACCGTTGTCGGAACCGTCCCGGATACCGGACATGGAGGCAGACTCGGCGGAGGAGGTGGAAACACCCCAGGGCAGCCAGGAGAGCTTGAAACAAAGTCTTGAGAGTCTCTTGCAACGTTCGCAGGTGCACACAGCAGCTACAGGATGTGGTAACTACAAAGCAGGGGGTGTCCCGATCCAGGAAGGGGAAAAGACCTGATCAGTGCCCTTGCTTATCTTGTACTGGTTGCTTGATGTCCCTGTAATATTCACTCGCCCTTGAAACATAGTAGTAAGAGTTGAGTTAGAGCGTGTGATAAGTGCTAGTAGTTGCACAGCAAGCTCCGTGCCGAACAACCGTACCGAGTCTCGCCCACTGCTAACTACTACTTGGAAGTCTTTGCATCCACTCACCGTTAAATGTTTAGCGTAGCACATCTCCGAGTGCGAACCCTGCACCACCGTTCTATCAACGGGCTTGCAACATCGGTCGCACGGTCGTTTTCAACAACTCCAAGCGTTCGAGGTGTGCATGCCGTCCTCCGCACTCTCAGATTTCCAACTTGCTCAAAATGGAACTATGGTAGCTCAGCAACCTGCACGGTATAACCCAGATGTGAGCCTCGTTGTTGCGTTTGTACTACGGTATCACACTACTACATACGCGCTAGGATCCCCTCTTGCTGGACTCCTTGCTTACAGAAGACGAGATTGCTATCCGGTTTGTCCGGTCCCCCTCTTTATCTCACGTTTGTATTCATACAGTATGTGTAGAGATGCGGCCCGTGAATATTGTCAGGCACGTCCCGTCAATTACCCTACTTCATGTCGTGGCGTATTGAGTGCGTCGGATTCTGGATAGGAACAACTCTTACCTCGTGTCTTGGAAGGGTGGCGTACAGAACGTGAGTAATCATTCATCTCTCCCCCTTCGTGATCTTTCTCACGTCGAACCTCCACGCGCAGGATTCGACCATGATATTCTGCCCGAAATGGGAGCGTTGGGACTGCTGGGTCCGACCATCAAAGGCTACGGTTGCGCCGGCGTGAGTCATGTTGCATACGGTTTGATCGCGCGCGAGATAGAGAGGTTCGTAGCACCCCGTTTCAGCGTAATTGGTGATGCTCTTGCTGAGCACTTGGATTCGCCGATATCAGAGTTGACTCTGGTTATCGGTCGACGGCCTCTGTGCAATCTTCGCTCGTGATGCATCCCATCCACGAGTTCGGTTCCGAGGTGCAGAAGACCAAGTATCTGCCCCGTCTAGGCAAGTTGACATGGACACTCTAAGGAATGAAGTTGAATTCAATGTTCCGTAGCTCGGGGTGAACTCGTCGGTTGCTTCGTATGTCTCATGAGTTGCAGGTATCTCTTCCTTCTATTTGATTAAATTTCATTCTCTGAAGGGACTCACCGAACCAAATCATGGATCTGACCCCGCGGGAATGGAGACGACCGCGGAGGAAGTTGAGGGTGGCTTCATCCTCACAGGAAGCAAGACATGGATAACAAATGCACCAGTGGCGTATGTCACCCTTTCTCGTGCAAGTCTGTTTATTCAGGATAGAAACCAGTGACATTTTTGTTATATGGGCGCGTTGCAAATGGGATGGCAAGGTCCGGGGCTTCGTCCTCGAAAAGGTATGTCACGTTGCTAGACTCTTATGTTCTTTCGGGGTGTTTGACATGTGGTGTAGGGTATGAAAGGTCTTGAAACGCGACCAATCAAAAACAAGGTTGCTCTGCGTGCATCGGTCACTGGCTCCATTTTCATGGATGCGGTAAAAATACCGCACGACCACCTACTTCCTCATGGTCAGGGGCTAAGCGCTCCGTTTTCTTGTTTAAACAGTGCGCGGTAAGTTGTCCCCTGGAGTATAACTGCGAATTGATACCATCAACCTAGCTACGGTATTTCATGGGGAGCTATGGGAGCTTTGGAAGATTGCGTCGGTAGAACGCTTGCGTATGCGCTCGAGCGCCAGCAATTCAAGCGTCCACTCGCATCATTCCAACTCGTCCAGAAGAAGTTGGTCGACGCTCAGACTGAGATTGCGCTAGGCTTACAAGCCAGCCTGCAAGTCGGTCGAATGAAAGAGGCTGGCAAGCTGGCACCCGAGATGGTCAGCATGATGAAACGCAATAATTGCGGCAAGGCGCTCCAACACGCCAGAATCGTTTTGGACATTTTGGGAGGAAATGCCTCATCAGACGAGTGAGTGGCCCGACAAATGCATAATCCATAAGGAGTTTTGACGGAAATCATAGATATCACGTTGGCCGGCACGTCGCTAACCTGCAGGTCGTCAACACTTACGAAGGTATGTTGTAAACCATTCCTCACAATGCATTTTTTTGCTCAACCAATGTTCGTTAAGGCACACATGTAAGTGATCACCTCCCATATGATTCGAATTTCACATGACGAGGATATTTCAGGATATCCACACCCTTATTTTGGGTAAGGCAATGACAGGAGTGCAAGCATTCGTCAACTGAGATAAAAGACACTTTCGTTGGAATAATATACTGCGGCTGTTATGATCAGTGACTGTCCAGACTGTCTCAAATGGCCGTTCTAGTGCTGCGCCGGCAATCAGCGGTCAAGGTGGATCTTCCCCCGCTTTCTCGGTATTCGGCAAGCGTCATCGCAGCATTTTGACCGCAGCACCGAGGGTGGTTGACAGTATTTGCGCGTGTTCCAGACGCAGTTTTTCATTTTATGAAGCACAGTCATGACGTAAGGTAGGAGTGAGTTTTAAATGGCCTGTCGCTCGGTGCTCTGATTGGCTGCCGCTATCGAACTATTGTTTGGCTTACAATTACATACGCCCAGATGCTGGTGGCCCTACTTGGACCTCGGCTGGGCGGTTCTACAAAACCGTCGTGGTTCTTCACAAAAAAAGCTTGAAGGTGAGATCTGAGCGGGCGTATGGGCTATCACATAATAGCTCGAAAGGAGCGTAGTCTGAGCACAATAACCTGAAACGCCCGACTGAAAAATTCTAACTTCTTGATCGCTTGAGTGCCTAGCACGCCACCCGACATTAACGCATCCTGTACGTCAGCTTCTGACAGCACAGAATCGGGCTCGGGGCCTTCTGATTGGCACTGGGTTCGCACAGTTCACCGCTTCGTTTGAGAAGCTCTTTTTATTTTCAGTTTTCCATTCTCGAAACTTTTTTTTTCAAGATTCCTTCGGGACCTTTTAATTAAGGTCCGCCGAAGGTCCTTGATGAACCCAAGTATGTACTCCATTGCGATTATCGTGCGATGGTCGAACCATATTCAGGATCGGCGGGGATTTGTTCTTGTTGATCGCTTGTTGGGATGGCGGTAGTATGTATTAGTAAGCACGGACCGTCAAACGCACGCGTACGCGGTGACCAGTAGGTGGCGCGACGCCGCAATCTGGGGTTCTGGCATGAAGAACCCCTAGTACTTACTAGTCTCGCGGTTTCAAGAGCGCGTGTGTAATTGGAAGAAAACTTTATTAATCAAAGTGGCATTGTGCACGGCGATGACGGGTCGGGTCACCGATGATAGACGTGACCGACACAATCAAGTACACATGTAAGATGCCTATGTCATAACAGCTGTTGTATCCACAAAAGTCGTTCTTGCTCACCCAGATAGTGACAACCTGGCAGTTCCTGTGAGAACGGCCGTTCACCGGACGACAATAAACGAAACGAACACAACGCCACGACTGACGCCACACAGGGACGCTCAAACATCCGCGTTTCTCAACGTGGGGTGCAGGTACGCGAGTCCCAGAAGTTCAAAAACCTCTCTCTCTGATTTCGGGTAAAACAATTTTGAATCGCGTCGTCTTGATCTGTGGGCGCACGCGTTTGATTATAAGCTGTGTAGTCAAAGGCGCATCGCTTACATTCCGGAGGAGTCAAAATTCAATCCCCTGAAAACACTGCATGTCAATAGACCCGTCGCCTTTGATGCCAAAAAGGGACTCAACCTTTGCTTGGCCCGTAAACGGAGATCGCGTTCAAACATAGTAGAACCAGTCCTGTATACGAGGAAAAATAGTGTGGAACGATTCAGAACAACCGCCTGCTAGTTGATTTCACTGACCAGCCAACCACCGCTGTCCAGAATACTTTAGGGGTTGCAAAAATCAAGTCCACGCGCCTGTATGTCTGCTTGCGATCCGAATCGTAGGGTAACAGAAACACAGTCAGTGCCTTCTCAAGGGAGTCCAAACGGTGCGTGTGAAAGGCATTATTACTATGAGTGTGATAGCCGCTCATATCTGATCGCCTGTTACCCGACGTTTGTGCAAAATGCAACTTTGGAGGCTTACTCAATACACATTTGACTAGTCCTGTATGACATGAGCGCATCAATGCGTGATCATCGCAGAAGAAGACAGATCTTACCACGTTCATGAAACTTCTGCACTAGTCTCTTGCCATGGACTTTTAACTTGTCGGTGCCACAATCCCACCCTGCATGGGAGATCATGATGTCAACATCATTGCTTTCCTCCTTTCCTCTGCGGTAACTGAGAAGGTTCCGGCGGAAAACAAATTCAGGGGCCGATATGACGAGAAATGACGAGAAATGGACCAACCCGCCAACGATGATACTCTTACAACCTGGCTCTATGGTCTCCAATTCCCGCATGATCACATGACCAATTTCTTCAACTTCCTGGCGCGGAATCCTGCAACCGGTTGAATCAGATACGGCTTTGCACGACTCGAATATATTTTGTCGACTCACTTCTGGCTGAAGTCGTGTCTGAGTATCAGCGAGATTTGTACAGAGTTCTCAACGCCAATTTCTTTGCCGATACTTGTCACGAAATGAGACAGTGCGTTCTCAGGTGTCATACCAGGGACAACTTCATAGTATTTTTCAAGATCCTCGAGTGTTCGTAACCCAAGGGAATAAAGCTGTCTAGCAGTATTTGGTCCGATTCCGTGTATGGTGCTGAAGGTAGACAGCGATACAAATCTTGAGGAGGATACAAATTTTTCTACAGAGTCGCAACTGTGCTCCACTTGTGTTATCTAAGGAATATATGTACAACTCACCCGCTTCTGATATCTTTCCGGTCTTGATAAATTCCTCGATCTAGCCAAGAGAAATCAGATGACAGAACAATAAGCACTTAGTGACTTTTGAGTACCAGTGAAGTAAGCTTTGTGCCGATATATGGCAGCCTTGCGATATCTTCTCGGGACATCTTGTTATTGAAACGGTAAGGATAAGCTGACGAATCTTGAATCTTCATGATATCTGTGGACTTGTTCTCTACTGACCTTTGATAGCCTAAGGAATAGATTTACCATCAGGTTGCACAGTGGTACCATAAAGCTCACGGCTATGGCTCGAGCGTAACTCAGCATACTCCGTTCTTCGCCCTCATACAGTCTGGCCCTGCGAATAACATCCAGCTCCTCGACAAGTACCTGGTTTGGGCAGGTCAGGGGCGAGACTCGTTGACAACATAAATTGGAGAGATGGTTCAAGGTAGTAACATCCGAGCCCTTGACATTGCCTTCTGGATTTGTAGGAGTCCGTCCAAGGTAACTTGGCGACACATAGGAAGTTACGGGGGTGCCCGTCTGGACCTTTTGACATTGACTTTCAGTTCCGTCAGGAAGATGACCGAGTATGGAATATTTCCCGTAGGGCTGAATAATCCCGGCACTGACTGAATCTCGCAGCCAATCGGGAGCGACAATAGCTTTCGTTTTCTATGAAGCCTCCCAATCAGGGTAGCAGTGGGACAACGGACGAAATAGTTCACGAACTGCGATGTCCCAGGGGACATGTCTCTCCAGACGGGGTCTTGTACGTATGACGGAGACAAGAACGTCCGCACTGTCTAAATCAGCTGTCAACTCGAGGTTTGGTGCATCAACTTCGTCATGTTGGGCGGCGGCTTGTTTCTTGAAGAGACTAGCTAAATCCTCCAGTGTGTCGAGGGTAAATTTAGCAGGTATGATATATATCATCAGGGGGCGCTTATCGGCGAGATTCTCCAGGGCGTCCATATCGATCGGCGAAACTGAATTAGCTCCACGTTTTGATGGACCTTGTCCGGGTTCAAGGCCATCATAATGCCCATGCTCTGATGGGGATGGATGTGATCGTTCGAGGGGCATGTACTCGGGTTTGGGTGAGACTTGGGGATGATCTTACTAGGACACGGATGAATCCACCGAGCTCAAGCACTCAACGGCGTCGAGGGTAGATATTCGCCACAGCCACTGTGGCACTACAAGTGCCTCGACTCGGAGTAAGCCGATAGCACTCAGCTCCGGTCTCAGCTCGGTCTCAAGAGCATTTCGAACTATCTGTTTCCCTCTCGGTGAGCAAGAACTTTCTCCGCCGGGCTTGGATTATACATGTCTGGGTCAGAATTCCGTTCCGAGTTGCCTTACGTCCTTTCCCTGGCCCGGAGTTGTAGTCCGAACTGATTGGCGAACTCTGACCGCTACCCTGTTTGTGGGCATTACAATACTTACTCTCGTCGGAGAGTCTTTCCTTCCAATCGTTATGGTGCCACAAAATATATTGAAATTCGGGTGCATGACCCGTCAAACCCGCAGGCCGGGATCCCCGACCCGGTTGGTTCTCGTTCATTCAATTAGCTTGTACGGTACTGAGTGACCGTCGATGCCGCGGTCTTGGAGCAGTAGCTTGTCAACTCGGGTAAAAGTTCAACAATACCTTGTGCCTATTGCATAGAACGCGGTTTCCCAGATGCTACCGTCTGCCCGTGCACGCTGTCGTACCCTTGCGCTCAAGCCTGTGCGCTTGTCATATTTCGAAGCCGCTGTCTCGGGATACGCGAAGTGTTTGATCGAACCGAATCGGTGTCTGCCGTGAAGTGGGTTCGGCAGATGCATATCTGAATTTGGACGGCTTACTACACCACATGATGGTGACCGTAAATGATAAGCGATTTCAAGCTTGACGTCAACTTTATTCTCCTTCTCTTTCTGGCCTAAGCCCAAACTGCATGTCCTCGGCAGTTTGTCATCAAAAATTTGCTAGACGGTGCGGTGACCGGAGCGCATCGATAAGCATGATGCAACCCGCTCGTCTTCCGCTTGTAATAATCGGGTTCAACACGTTTTTGCGGGTGGCGGCCAATCCATCGATGCTATCGCACGAGAATCATTGCCCGCCCTACCTCCTGTAGCTCACGATCATATATGTTCTGCATATTTCCTACTGCGTGTTAATTCAGAATACGAAAATCTCTCTTTGGATGTGCTTCTCAGCCGCACTATTCTGGGCTGGCAGAACGCTAGTGCGAACCTTTCTCGGCTGGTCAGTAGGTTCCATTTTGGAGCAGTGCACCTCACCTAACCGGACTCGACCATGCATTCGGGCCTCAGTACGCCGATTGTCTACAAAATAACAATAATATCAAATGCCATCTCACGACGCGGGGCTGTGTTGCTCGACGAGTCCCCTGAGGTTTGGGATCCGAGGTCCGGGGCCACTCGGCGAGTTGTCCACCCCCTTTACCAAGGCATTTCCGTAAGTTATCTCCATCTTAGTCAATGCAACCTGTCATGGTCGCTGTGCTAAGCAATATTTTAAGATCATTCTCATCATGATCGGACTCGTAGTACGGTTGTGGGTCTTCGTAATTGCCAGGGGCGCCACATCGCTCTGTTCGGCGGATGTGCCATTCCTCTAACCTTAAACATGTCAGGTTGGAGCCTACCGACGCCGAGATAATCGACGACCGGCAGCCTTTCCGCAGAGAGTGACTTCAATCACGGCCACTCTGCCGGGCATCGCCGTTACGGTCCTCCCGATCGGTTTCCATGTCAGTCATATATTTCCTGCATCCCATTTAGAGTTGTGTCTACCGCAAGGTTTCACGGAGGCAACTCCTTCTGGTGCGCGGAGTCCCCGATTGCTATGATTGGGTCATTTGTGCGGTTAAGTTGGATCAGGGTCATGACCTTCGATGGCCGGAGTGATGAGAGCATCGCCCCCAAAGCGGTCCTGAACTATTTGGAAAATATTCTGTAGGTACTTACGGAAATGGACGTAGATCTGCTAGTATCCCAAATCGTATAACGACCGAGCGCATGTGAGAGGACGAATTTTCAATATCAAATGCGTGCTAGATTTGGTCGCTAAAGAGGTCGCGACTTTGCTACACGGGAGGTATAAATCCGGGATCAGAATGCGAGCGTTAGGTTTAAAGCCATATCCCCTTGCTCCCTCCCGCTCCAGTCCTTCGTTCCCATGTTGCTCCAGTCGCCCACAATGTCTCATCTCCACTCTGTGCCCATGCCTCATCTAAACATGCCCGAAGTAGTACTCGTATCCGGAGACATGGTATGGGACAATCAGCAATCTTACTCTGAAAACGCAATGGACGTCACATGGAACTACTATTCTCTGCCACCATCACCGCCAGCTTCTGTCTCTTCGAACGCAGATGAATCTCCTCCACTCCGTACGAAACTGATCGCACCGCCCTTCACACCTGAATCTCAATCGTCAGAGGGCGAACAACTATCTTGCCTACAAAAGAACCAAGTTTTCGACTTTGATAGCGTAGACGCACGCTCACCTTCGTCATCTGTTTCTCCCCCCCCTTCGATACCACGCCAGTTGACTTTGTCCTTGGATAGCGGTACTCCGCTCAAGAAGTCTTTCTCTACGATCGGAGGGGTGAAGAAAGGACGAGGAAGCGGGGAGAGGATCACTACCAAAGACTTTGTCCCCCCCGACGTTACTGGCTTGAGTAAGCGCGAGGCACGTCTGCTTAAGAACCGGGCCGCCGCCTTCCTCAGTCGGCAACGAAAGAGAGAGGAGTTCGAGGCAATGGAAATGTAATTTTAATTTTTTGCTTCTCTGGCTTATTGTTTCCATCCGTTGACAAAGTATTACCTTCAGCCGCGTCAAGGAACTTGAAGAAGAAAACTCGCGCCTCCAAGCCCTGGCAGAAAGGGGAAAGAAATACGACGACCTTCTCTTGAACATGGAGCAGCTTCGGTTAAGACTGGCAGTATCCGAGAAGCGCGAACGCGAGCTTTCCGTGGAACTCGCAAATAGATCTGTGGCAAGCATGGGAGTAAAGACTGAACCTTACGATCTGAACCTGCCCTCCGCATCTTGTTCATCCTACGCAACAGCGGGTCAATCCTCGACCATAAATATCATGGTAAGAGAGCTGCTTGCAGATGAAACGAGGCACTAACCGGGGATCGCAGAAACAATCAATCCTGTCGTCGCTTCCATCGCTTCTCTCCTTGCCACCTCACACCTCGCTACCTATCACCTTTTCTACCCCACTAATGGACTCAACATCAAGAGCTTCCTCCGCTTCATTGGTCCACCACCCTGCCTGTTGCGATACCAAGGATCAGGGCAGACCACGATATGATCATGTAGGCGTCGGGTTCCACCCTAGCTCCGCGGACGTCGAGTCCCTGAGGATTCTGGCTATTGGTGGCGAACCTCCCGAAGCACACCAATTCAGTCTAGACGGCCCTCATTGCTTTGGAAATTATTTAATTTCCTTGGATGCATCATCGACCGAAGATGGACAAGGTTGCGTACGCGTTCATGTCTCGGAGAGGACCATCAAACCTACAATGCACGAGAGCGGGCAGAGATCCTCGTCGCTCACCTCTTGGCCTGGAGCTGACGCATCTTTTGCCATGTCAAACTACACTTCGCCGCCACTGTTGGGATCAATCAACGCGCCCCAGGCAAGCAGCGTAGATCCTCTGGGGGTCTTCGAGAACACTGTCAATGGACATTCCAGAATGGGTTTGGATGCCCAGCTGCTGTCATCGGGCTACTCGCCATTTGCGCAGCACGATCCAGAGCAAACGTTTGATTATTATCCGGGATTGATCCTTGAATAGACTTGATAATCCAAGACGAACGATTATTTCTGGGTAACATCATGATTCCCATTTCACTTTCCATTTCTTTTCAGTCCCGTGTTGATTTCTACAACCTTTCGCGACTGGTATGCCATAACTTATACCCACACACATTCTGGCGTTTCTATCTATCTTATTGCAAGCGCGAGCTGACAAGCGAAAGTCAGTTTGTAGCTTTGCACGCGAATATCCTCTTTACTTGCATGTGTATTAGTTCTTGTAGCATAGCAGCCAGCTGTATACCACCATCGGTCGCTTAAGCTTAAGCGCAGTTTTATGACGAATACTAGACTTGGACTTTGACTGGAAGCCAATGAGTACGTGGGTAGTAATGGCTTATAAGATCACGCCACTAGCATTCTGAAAATGGAATCCGAGTCAGACTCAGACTACAGCTTTCCGACCAAGTCCGGTGATCAGTACCGCTCGCTTGTTTCTGGACCACTACCATCATCATGGATGCTCAGGTACCCACCCGCATTACCAACGAGTTCACCAATCCGCCGGACTATACGTTTGCGTCTCACCGCCTCCGCAAAACACTCCGGGATTCTTCGAAGCAGCCCATCGTTCTCGTCGCATGCGGGTCCTTCAGTCCGGTCACCTACCTCCATCTTCGAATGTTCGAAATGGCCAAAGACTATGTTCGACAGAACACCAACTTCGAGATTGTGGGCGGGTATCTGAGTCCCGTGAGTGACCAGTACAATAAGCCTGGTCTACTCAGCGCTCGTCACAGGTAAGCGATATACATCAGCCATCACTCTCTTCTTCATCTTGTTGGTACCGTTTCGACTTCTGGAGGCGCTGAGCGCTCGATGAGAATGTGCTTTTGAGTTCATCTTCTCTGATTGGGTTATCACTCTCGCGGCGGCGGCCTCTTGTCTATTCTGGGACAACGACCGGTATCAAATATCTCCGCGTGTTCGTGCTTTACACGACCCAATAGTGTGACCTCCCGGCAGAGAGGTATCTCACTCTGTCTTCGCCTTCTTTTGGATTGCATCGTTTTTCTGATATACTATGGTTGATCACGTACCTTCACTGCACACCTGATTCTTCTATCTTGGTCTCACTGCTGCGCCGATATGCATCACGAGTTCGCCTCGGGGCTTACCTATCGTGGCCCATCGGGACCCACATGACTCGGATGGATCTCCGGTCATTCCTTTTTTTTTTTTCATTTCATTTCATAATTCCTAAGATAGAAGCTGACTCCTTGATTGTGCTTTTCAATTAGAGTCAATATGTGCACTCTCGCTGCAGAACAGACATCCTCTTGGCTTATGATCGATTCTTGGGAGGCCTTCCAGCACTATCAGCGCACGGCAGTTGTTCTCGACCATTTTGATTATGAGATAAACACGATATTGGGTGGAGTGCTTACGCAGGACGGAGAGCACCGGGATATCAGGGTTATGCTCCTTGCAGGCTCAGATCTGATAAGCACCATGTCCGAACCAGGCGTTTGGGCGGTTGAAGATGTGAGTCGTTTCAACGGTTCATTTCTGGCGTTCGTTCCGGGTGCTCACGCGAACCTACCTGCAGTTGGATCACATACTGGGTCAGTACGGCACATTCATAATCGAGCGGGCTGGTTCCAGCATGGATCAAGCGACCGATAACCTGGCGCGCTGGCGGAACAACATTCATCTCATCCCTCAGTTAATTCAGAATGACGTTTCATCAACGAAGGTCCGCTTATTCCTTCGCCGGGGGCTTTCTGTGCGGTACCTGCTTCCGGCTGCCGTAGTTGACTACATAGAGGAGAATAACCTGTACCTGGATGATGGATCCAGTTTGGAAAAGGAAAAGGGCAAAGGCAAGGATGATGGTTCAGGGAAACGGGAGGGCGATATGAAAGCGCTCTTGCAGTCGTGATATCATCGGTATGTGGTATATCTAAGAGATATGATGTAGAGGAAGGGTCTATCGATACTAGACATACGCATCCCTAGGTAACGATGTACGTATCCGTGACTTTGTAAGGTATATCATCGTAACATATCTAAGTCGTCCTACTTTATGTAAGACTCCCGTCTTTCTCTGATTATTGCCACCATGGCCGCTGCTCGAAAGGTGCTCATGCTCCATGGGTAAGTCCTTAAATTTACCGAAAACATGGGCCCGCTCGCTGATGAAATGAAACAGATTCGCGCAGAATGCGAGTGTATTCAGTAAGCGGGTTCGCACAGCTGAGCATCACATCCCGATTTTCGAAATTCCAACGAGATGGCATAGCTTGGCGCACTACGCAAGGCTATGGATAAGGATATCGAAATGGGTGTGTCCTGCGTCCATCCCACGTTGTTGCCGAGCTACAGCTCTTCCTTCATAGTCTTTGTCGACGGCCCTATCGTATTACAGCCCGTAGATCTAGATGGATTCTCAGCCAACGAATTCGGTGCATCTGAAGCGAATACGACAGAATCTGATCCAACTCTCACTCCTAGAGCCTGGTACAAGGCAAATCCAGACCGCACTGTTTCTAGGGGCCTAGAGGATGCATTACAGATGCTCAGGGATGTCCTTCTGCGAGATCGCTATGTGGTAAGCTTGCACGTATGACCTCTGCATACGAGATCCCCATCTTCTTAGGGTGTTTTTGGTTTTAGGTATATTTCAAGCAAATCGATCTGTTTTAATGCTTAATCTTCCCGCCCGTTTAGCCAAGGTGCCGCAATGGCTGCCCTCCTAGCTGCGTTGGTATGTGAAGTGAGGACAATGTATGGGAAAAACTTATCCGCCGAGTTGTAGCTCGAGAAACCGTACACATATCCCCCATTCTTGGTGAATGGCGAAACACCTCATCCCCCATTGTGCGTGATTTGTCTCCGAAAATTTGGTTGACGAACCCAAGGTTTCAAAACCTAGTCAATTCTGTGTCTCGGTATCTGGATTCAAAGTGATTGATCCTTTGGCCAGCGAAATATTTGGCGCATCGTACTCGACGCCTACATTGCATGTTATTGGAAAAACAGATGTGATTGTAGTCGAGGAACGATCGAAGGCCCTTCTGGGCGTGTCCTCCAACGCAAGAGTGGAGGAACATATTGGAGGTTGGTACCTTCACCTTTTGTTCCGCTTTACCTCACGCGCACGTAGGTCATTTTGTTCCATCGAAGGCCAACTGGAGGAAATTCTTTAGAGACTACCTACGCAATCCTTTGGGAGACGTGCCATTCCCTACCTCGGGGGTCACATCACAGTCTGACTCCGGGACAGCCACCCCAATTACGTCCGAAACCAAAGTGTAGGCTGGCATTGGTATTGTTAGCACTAGATACTACAGAAAGTCAACTCGGCCACTAGACACTTACAACGACGGTGGAATCCAAAGTGTTGCTAAATAAGCCCGGTATTTCATCCGGCTGCATCTCACCACCCTCAGATTCTTGCATTTCTGGGGACCGATTCTGTTTATATCTGTGCTCGTTCACTGATTACTTTTTCATGACTTCGGGTATAGGTGTAGAAGGCCGTACTCATTTACCACACTGTCCAGCTTCCTATAAAGATATCAGAAGCCCCTGATATCTCGGATGAAACAATTCCCGGCCCCGTTACCTGGTTCTTGTCTAAAATGTAGGTTGCTATTACATCATGTCTATTATGATGACTTCCCACACCTCGATCTCTGTCACGCATGGTGCGCATGGTGCATAGGGAGGATCTGAACATTTTTTTGTCCGCACAATGTGTTACGGCCAGTGTTGTGCTTTCGTCGTTATGTGGTTCCCTCTCTGAAGGGGCTGTTGAAATCGCGACAGAGGGCAGTTGGCAAAGCAATACATATTGCACCCGAGATGGAGAATAACGAAGATGGATTCGATGAGCGATGTCGCAACATGTCCCGGTATAAATTGCATGTGTGCGTTGATAACATATCCTTCACAGCATCCCTCCCAATTCGTTGGAACCCCCGTTGTTGAGACATCACAGAAATATCAATGCATCCGAAAGATTTTTTCAAATCAGAAAGCAACCATAGCGCCAATGATTGCGGGTACTGCACGAATTCAAGTCATCAAGATTCTGGCACGGGCGCAATCCCGCTCTATCAACATACATTAAGCAATGACATTTCATTCTTCGGAATAGTAATCAGCCCATGTTGATGGCTGTGGGCTTTGTTCAGTCTGCATTACCGAAGCAAATACTGGCGGTGTTCTGCAGGATATTATCAAGCCCCTTACTTGCTGAATCATCATTGTCAAACTAAAGTTGAAGTTTTGCTGTCCCTGTGGCACTCGCGTAGAACTAGGGTACTATCTACAACGAGCGATGCATGGGATGTGCATTGCCGCTATTGAATATTGAGTGTTCTCCTTTCAATGTCGTCGGACCTGATCTCCGGCCTCATTTGGCGGGCTACGGGATTCGTAGAAGTATGTGCACTCGACTGTTCGCCAAGGAGGTTATTTCACGCGAGAGAAAGGCTATTGGTCCTCTGGAACGAATTCCGTTGAGGTGAGTAGCAATCTGCTTTCCGCTGCTTAGGTGGATTTGTTTTTATCTCCTCGGGGTTACCAAGGAGCATTTGATGGACTGACGAAGCGTACAGACCGAGATCGGAGACGGTATCATTACCTAACCTTGATTACGCACGAGAGTCCATGTCAAGCATAGACGCCTACTGTCAACAGTGTTGACAAACAAGAATGGCTGCGTTGGCACCTCTCCTTTTCTTGAAGTGCCAAAAAAGCCCTTATCAACACAGGAACTGTGTCCGAGTAGTTGATTTCGGCCGCGGGATACTAAGGGATGACCAAGTAAACCAAGGAGGAGCGCACGCCGATTCACCCAGTAAGATCGGAGCTTTGCCAAGTTCAGTCGAATTGCGCGACGTTCGTCCTGACTTCATTGTGCCTAGGTTCGGTCTAACGATGAGCCGTTGATAATGATTGAATCTTTGGTCGCGTAGATAATTAGTAGGAATTGAAATGATGCTGTGTGCTGCATCCCGTGTGCCTTGCACGCGGCCCGCACGGCGAAACCGAAACCGTGTGACGACTTGTCGACCATCGCCGGTGAACATGCGTCGTTCTTTCTCTGCTAATCTTAACGCCCATGTCCTCGTCCTCGAACGGTTTGGTCTGTTTCACCAACTGCCTCCTTCCTCGAGAGGACGGCAGCCTAGTCGAGAAAGACATCTGGATCGACGAGTGTCGTGGAGTCATATTGGACGCCCAGGTGAGTCGAACTTACGCCCTCGGTTTCTGAGCCTACGTTCTGAACGAGTGAATAATAGAGAACGTTCTTTCTGAGGCGAGAACGACCTGACAAGGTCATCGATCTCGGCGGGAACATCCTCAGGTAAGTATCTAGCGGACGAGCGAAAGACGCCTACTAACAGCAAAACTCCCCAGTCCAGGGTACATTGACATTCAAATCAATGGCGGTTTCAGTTTCGACTTTTCGGTCTATGAAGGCGATGATCAAGCATATCGCAATGGCCTCAAGCGAGTCGCAGAACGAATCGTCGAGACAGGTGTCACGGGCCTCGTTCCGACGGTCATCGTACGTGTCCGTCGGCTTTCAGAGGTCTGTTACCTGAGCATAGCATATATTCCTGTAGACGCAGGAGAAGTCTCTCTACCCGAAGCTACTCCATCTATTGCGACCATGGTCGCCCCCAAATGCAGCACATCTGTTGGGGTGGCATGCTGAAGGTCCATTCCTGCAAATGGCGAAGCGCGGCGCACACTCTCCTCCCTTGATTTCTCGCGCACCAGATGGATTCGACTCCTTTGAGTCCACCTATGGCTCTGAAAGTTTGGCTGAAACCGAGGATTGGCTCATGGGATGTGACGTAGCCGGTCAGGACACCATCGGCGTTCGTATCATTACGGGTGCGCCCGAAGTGGAAGGGGTGATGGAAGCCATTTCCATAGCCAACAAGCGCGGCATTTGCTTCAACATTGGTCACAGGTGAGCCCCGCGGTCCACCCAATCACATATATGTGCTCAACAGCAAACACACACTAGTATCTGTTCGACGGACCAGGCGACTGCCGCGATCCGAAATGGGGCCCGTTGCATTACTCACTTGTTCAACGCAATGCCTCAACTCCACCACAGAGACCCCTCCATCATTGGTCTGCTGGGTTCTTCGCCGTATACCTCTTGTGGCCCAGCATCCGACTTCGCCCCGCTCCCTCGTTCTCCTGTCAAGACAGGGTCTCCCTCAGGGAGGATCAACAAGAATCCCTATGTATCAGAGGCATTTGACGAGATCTGCACGCCACCTGATTTAGACGACAAACAACGGATCATGCACTCCGCTACCCTCGGACAGTCTCCTTTCGAACGGCCTTTCTATGAGATCATCGTAGACGGCATCCATTCTCACCCAAACTCAGTCAGGGTCTGTATGCGCAATAGAGTCATCCATATTTCCAATGCACTCATGCAACTTCTTCCAGTTCGCATACTCTGCGCACCCTGATGGGTGCATCTTGATCACAGATGGTGATTCATTTTTTTTCTATTTGTCTCGAAGGAAGATAATTCATTGCATCCTCAGCGATGAGGATACTGGATCCACACTTGAAGGACGGTATTCACGAATGGCGTGACGGTCGTCGTTTGTTCAAAGAAGGCGACAAGCTCTATCTGGAAGGAACTACGACGCTCGCTGGAAGGTTCGTCTCTATCCATGGCAAAGTTCGGTTGCTTGATAATGCTTGTTTTCTCGTAGTGTAATCACGCTGGATAAGTGTGTCCGCAACTTCGTGAAGTTTACCGGTTGTTCGCTTGGCGAAGCGATCAAGTGCGCGACCTTCAATCCAGCGAAGTGAGTGTTTTCACATGTATCATAAGTTATTTGCGCGCATTGAATTCCACTCGATTCTACCCCTGTCTAGATGCCTCGGAATCGAGAACAAGAAGGGCACGCTCAGGGCCGGTGCAGATGCCGACTTGGTTGTCCTCGACCGCCACGGCAATGTTCTCAGCACGTGGGTGAAGGGAAAGAAAGTGTGGGAGAAGATTTGAGGTGCAGGCCTGGGGATCGTGCATTGCAGATACGAAGATTGTAGGTGCCTTATGTGATTTATGCCTATGTATAGCATGCCATGCATTACTCTGGCCTGCTGGAAGTTATAATAGATGACATTAGCGCTAATTTGCAACAACTTGTATGCAATTCCTTGTCTGTGATGGCTCACGCCCTAACAATGCGTTCAATGACATTTAGCATAGCCAATACCAAGTCGTCGTTGAAACGCGGAGCAACGATCTGCAGCTTTATGGGTGCACCTTCGTACACTTTGCGTTCATCTGTTATAAGCGGTCGATCTTTTTACGGCGCTAATGTGAAGGTCCTAGGTCCTACACTACTTGGGGTTGTATGAATCTTCAGGACCCATCGAACCCAGACTTAGATCGATGAGGTCGACGGCTGGGTCAACGGCGATGAGCGCACCCGGCCAGTCGAGCAGGTTCCATATCGCAATGTATCTGCAAAAGAAAAGCTCAAATTCGCACTCTGAAGATCCGCGCAGCTGTAACTTACGCCCAGTGCCTCGCTATCACTATACTCCCGAACGGAATTTGTCACGTTTGTGGTGCAACTGCGAGTTGAATGGCACATGTCTGGACGAATATGATTGTACCTCCCGGTCGAATTAAGCTTCGTTGTGTGGGGCAGAGTGATAGGAAGTAGTAGGTGTGCACACGAGGTAGTACTAGGTTCGTGCTCGTTTCCCTCGTCGGTCTCACGGTTTTCTTTCCGCTTGTACATCAACTTCACGCCGCTCCACTATTCGACTCGATGCAACTTGAAATGGCTTTCAGGTTATCTATCACTCCGTGGTCTGAATTCGACGCACATCATCTGTCTGTTGGTCCGGCGAGTATACTTTCGTCAGATGTACAAGGTGTTTGGGAGACTTGCATTTGCATTTTTGTTCAACAAATATTCTCATGGTCTCATTTGCATCGTAATCTCCCTAGGCTAAGTCGCCGTTTACGCCGGTTGCCAGAGACCCTCATTCTATGAATACGTGCCACGCTCAAAGCGATGCCGTCTCGTCTAAGCCAGAAGCTAGGTTGACTGGTCCATGCCCTCGGAAATACTAACTCTGACAATTCCTTGTTAGTACAAGCAACGGAGAGGTACTCAATACAAAAACAACGGGCTTCCGAATGTTTCCGTGCGATCGGGAAATCCAAAGATCTATTTTAAGTACACTACGTAGTGATCGAAGATTTGCTCCTATTATTGGAGGTCTTATCTGAATGTCTCAGTCTCGCGTTGCTTGTTCTTATTTGGTCTAATGGACCTCAACACATTTCAAATCATGGACTCGGCAGGCCTAGCGCCAAAGGTTCCCATGGGTCGCTTTTTCACTGGGAAATTGGAGCGACGGGCCATTCATTTTGTCTGTTCTGGCGATAGAAAGGCCGACCCACGAGTCTAGACAACGAGACCCCCTAATCACCACAAAGCGCGCTCTCGCACTGGCGTACTATTATCCGACAGTCGGAATAGAAGTTTCAGAGAGAAGGTATATCAGGCGGCATCAGCTGCGAGCAACTTCTTTGCTGCTTATGAATCACAACCGCCGTATCCGGCCGCATTTCAATGAATATTCGTCCATGGTCAAGTTTCAGGATGTGACAGTGGACTCGGAAGCCATATTTGAGCTCAGCGAGATATCGTAGACCTTCCTCTCTTGACATGAGACCCATTGAATTCCTCACATTTCCCAGCTCCGGCACTTGATCGCACGAAACCAATGTTTGAGATAACATCATGCTTCGATGGCTGTATGTCCCGATAACTTACCATTCAAGGCTATGAGATTCCCGAGGGACAGATACTCTTAAGTATTCCCGGTCGTGGTCAATCAATGTGATTTGATTCACACCATTCCTCTCACTGGAGATCGTCATGTCGACTGACTGCGAGAAGAAAAGCGAGTCATTTAGGGAGGACACTACAGTTATCGGCGACCCAGAAATATTACAAGGCGAAGCACGGCAAATTGCAGAACGACAGCTTGTTCGCAAGCTCGACTACCGATTATTGGCCACCGTCTTCATTATCTATTTTTTGAACTTCATTGATGTGTGTTGCGCGTGTGCTGTAACATGCAAGCGTTTTGCTAATGTGTGTGGTATCGCGGCAGCGTGCCTCGATCACATCTGCTCGTCTCCAGAATTTGCAAGCGGATCTAGGACTGTCTGGTTCGTTCTCACCCATCCATGGAGCCTAATAATTTAACGATATCGCAGACGTTCAGTACGACACAGTAATTGCGATCCTTTATGCTTCATACGCTCCCGCACAGATTCCGTCCAATATTGTGAGTACGCTATTTATTGCTTAGCGCATTTAACTGAAATAAAAACAAGGCAATTAATTATGTCTCAAGGTCAGCGCACATCCTTTTTCATCCAATAAATAAATTGATTTCTCAACGTTGCCCTTTTCAGACCCAGTCTTTATATCGGTACTTGTGCCGTCCTGTGGGGTCTGGTTAGTGCGCTCAGTGGTTTGACGCACAATTTCGTTGGTATTATCACCTGTCGTATTTTCATTGGGATTCCGGAGGTAAGGCGACGGAAAAGATTATGTCGGGGATGACAGATATGATAGTCTAACATTGTAGGCTGCGTTTTTCCCTGGCGCCGTCTATCTTTTGTCGCGGTGGTATACAAGAAAAGTTTGTTTTATTCTCGCTGGCGCCGTAACATTGTGACCTTGATTGTGACATACATTCATCCTTCTCCCTGGTAGGAACTGGCCTTTCGAACCACTATTCTTTTTACTGCTTTGCTCCTCGCCAATGCCTTCGGTAGTGTAAGTACTTCAGTGGTTGATTCTCGTTCAGGTCCGCTGATTACACCCAGTTCTGGGCTGCCGCTATTCTTGGAAGCATGAATGGGATAATGGGCATTGCTGCATGGAAATGGTAAAATTAACGATTGTTAATACGTTATCTAACGTCTCATGCAGGCTTTTCTATATCCAAGGTGCTGCGACGATGTTGATTGGTTTCATTGCGATGTATGTTCATTACCAGTCCGAGCACAAAACATTTCACTCAACGAAATGACCAGGTGGTTGCTTTCAGATTATGTGAGTTTCTCCCTCGAACAGTAATTATTTGTTACCGAGTTTTTGTTTGTCCATGGCAGCCGTATAACACCAGATGGTTGACACCAAAGGAGAGACGCCTAGCACAGGTTAGACTCGCAGAAGACGCGGGTGAAGCAGACAATGATTCTCAACAAGCCTCGTTTGTCTTTCGCCTCATCTTCACGCCCTATATACAAATTGCATTTACAGGCTCTTTGAAGGGCTAAAGTTGGCGCTCAAAGATCCCAAAGTCCCACTCTTCATGCTCATGAACTTTTCATTGGCATTAGGAAATAGCTTCGCACTCTTCTTACCAACGTGAGCTCCAGAACAAGGACTCCGTAATCGAGATTACCAACCATCACCCAGGCTGGTCGCCACTCTGGGCTACTCGACGACGATCACATTATTGATAATGGCGTACGTATGCTGTGACGTATTGTGTATTTTGGTGTTCACTACATTTGAACAGCCCGCCGTGGATCTGTACAGCTGTCTTAGCACTTATTAACGCACGGCATGCTGGTAAGTGGTTTGCTCATCTCCTCTCACTGAACAGACTGGTTTCGAATTGCTGATCATGCTTTTCTCTTATGCAGATATAACCGGTGAACGGTTCTTCCATATGAGCGCCTGGTTGTGGATTGCCACTGTCGGCTACATCATCTCTCTGTCAACGATGCAGTTAGCTGGAAGATATTTCTCGGTGTTCTTGATGACATCTGCATTTTGCGGTATCTACCTTTCTTGAGTGTCCTAAAATGGCTCGTCTGACTATGCACGGATGCGTTGTGCCAGGTGCTCCACTAGGGTTGGTGTGGCTGGCCAATGTTATCCCTCGACCACCTGCCAAACGTTCTGCAGCGATTGGTCTCGTGGGTGGATTCGCCAGCCTGGGGGCGGTGTACGTGATCACGATCACCTTTGGAACCCTCACTTACATGAGGAAAACTGCTGTTTACCAGAGCGGGATCCTATGTCTGGAAAGCGAATTGGGGCCCTGGATATCATCAGTCGATGATCATTTGCATCTCTACCATTGCGTTTGGGAATTTCATTGCATTTGGTATGTATCATGACTTCTCGTTTGGGGTGCTTTTTTAGTATGGCTGATGCGTGTCTCATGTTACAGTCATACGTACGTTGCTCGTGCGGGAGAACAAACGGATGGAACATGCAGATCTGAATTTGATGCATGGACCCGAACGAGAGCGGATCGAAGAAGCAGCCAGATTGGAGGGCATCACGTTTGACGAGGCAGTCAGACGCAGAAAGGGCTTTCGGTATCTGTACTAGCTTATGGGCTGATTCACTAGTCCATTTTCACTGACAGTTCGTGTTCAATTTGCAAGCGGGAGAACTTGTATCATAGGGGGGGCGATCGAGGAGAATCAGGCCCGTGTAGTACCATTTGTAGAGTCGTATCTTTCGGATTCTACTGTAACATCACCTACCGAGGCTTGAATTCAAGGGCCTTCCGAGTCACTAGCAAGATTGTGGGAAGCACATTTTCAGTGAGGGCTTTCCTTCAAGTGAAGCATTACGAACCTGTTGTGCCTTCCATATTATATTTCACTGCACTACTAGCATACCCTTTGGAACAAATTAAGTCAGTCAATGATGTATGTAGTAATTGGATAACCTTTTTTTTTTTGCATAACGAGGCGGCGTGATGATAAATAACACCGCTTCGCTGACTCGGATCCCAAAGTGGATGCTGAATGAGTCTTAGACTGTCAAACCAAACGCAGACCGGATCATGGACCCGTCTGAAAGACAGTTGCCTAAGGGCCACTTTTAGATCACCAGCCTATTGGTCTATTGACATTTTCCAATTTCAATAGGCTACCAGAGTGACCAAAAAAGAAAAAGTCGATTTCAGGATTTTCAAGCACAAAAAACATTATAATCTCATACCACCACAGCCGACTCGTCTGCACTGTTCGGGACCACGTGGCAAGTAGCGATTAGCGTTGCCGACATGACTCAATTTACTTATAGGGAAAACAAGGTCAGGGAGATTTGATATCCTATTAGCGCGGGCACAGTCTGATAACTCTTTGTAACAAGAGAGGACACTCTGGATTTGCAGACAAAACCTCCATCGAATAGACCTGCAAGCGAGGATAATGGAGTAGTACGCAAACGTCAGTATTATTATATAGTGTCCGTGTTTAGATTGAACTTCTTTTTATTCCATTTCTGATGTTATGTAGCGCCGCCGTTTTCAGTTAGACTCTAGTTCTGTTCGGTTTACCGCTCCTTATCAGATGCCGCCTGCAGGGCAGTCTACTCTTGGAGCCCTTCGCCCTTCAATCCCTCAACCTTCGCAGGTACCTGTTGACACCCTATAAAATGGGAATTCTCGGGTCCATCTCCAACACAGTCTACGATATAGGCCTCTTCGGCTGGGATTTCCTGCTGGTGTTAGGGAACGTAGTGTCATTCAGCCGTCCTGTTGGAAAGGTTACGCCAGCGGGCCATCCAGGCTATGGAGGATATTGGCCAGAGTACAGGCCACCAGGCGAAGGAGATAGTCGATGCTGTTGCCCTGGTTTGAATGCAATGGCTAATCATGGTATGAATACCCTTTGTGTGGTTTCCGTTCTATCAGCTCACTACTATGTATTCCTACCTTCATTCCTTTCAAACATATTCAGGGATTGTGCCACGCAATGGAAGAGACATCAGTTTCTCTGAACTTTCCGGACATATTCACGCAACGTACAACTTCAGCGCTTCATTTTCCCACATGGCGAGCCTGTCCGCTGCCCGCATTTTGAAGAAGAATTACAACAAGGACACGTTTGATTTGGAGGAAATTAACCTGCATAACGGGATTGAACACGACGGTTCACTCACCCGTACGTAACATCGTCTCCCACGCTAAAATTAGCTTACTCTCTATTAGGGCTGGACGCGGCATTGCAACCGAACCAAGCGATAAAACATCAAGGTCTCATCGACGAACTTTGCTCATTTGCTACAGGGAAGGATAGTGCTGGAAACCCTCTCTTCACTAATAGAGATCTATCTCGTATTCTGGGGAAACGCCGAGCAGAGTCCAAGAAGGTGAATCCGGGGTATAGTCTCCATCTCATCCATAGATTCTTCAGTAGTGCCAAGTACGTCTCCCTGAATTCATGCTCTGTGATCACTAATACTCACCCATTATTTTGCGATAGCACGTCGACTATTCAGACCATTTTTGGTCGTCGGGTAGGGGACGTCCGGATAGTTTTCTCGGAGGAACGACTTCCTGAAGGGTGGGAATCGAGGGTTCGTAAGCCCTTTGGGCTGACGATGTTCATGAACAATATACATACATTCCCGGTGGAGTTCCGCATCCGAGAGGCTGACTGGGCCGCCGATGCAGAGCAGGGAAGGTCGGCCATCCCTGGCGAGCAAGCTGCAAATTAAGGGTCGGTGGCTTACCGGCCTTTCTTCTGATAATGGTGGATTATGACAGGGTGCATGTTCGGCGCTCAGCGATAACCTTGGTTTTGATTACAACATTCCAAATTTCTCTAATCGGTATGTTCTGTAATAGTAACTGGGCCAGTTGTATCGTACAGGGGAAAGGTACCGCCCGGGCCGCAACGAGGCACCCGAACTGTGTGACCAGTTGCTAAGGTCCTACAAGGGTTGCTCAGACAAGGCTGCCTCTGGGCCCATGAATCCAATCGCTACCAGTGAACAACCCTTGAAGTCAGTCATGAATCCTTTCAGGATCACCGCCATCGTAAACAGGAATATCCTCTCGACGGCATCATACAAAGAACAAAGAACCATTCACAATACAGACCTGGGAAACCAGCCGAAACCAGAACGAGTCACAGTCGCTCCGCTTCCGTCATAGAAATATAATATCCGGCAGTGTGTTTCCCGTCTTGGAATAGGCACATTGATCAAATAGAAGGTAGACCTCTCATTAGTACTAGTGAATTACAGGATTTTCAAGCTGCACGCCGATTACCTAGCTCCCCTACCAGTGATTTATCCCCAATCTTTACACTCGATCGAAGGGAAGAAACATTATTAGTAAAACAAATATAATAAAGACGACACGCCCTATTCATGAACGCTAGGATCCACGCGCTCGTAGGACGGTGGGGGTTCACCTCTCTCACTCACTAGACCACGCATTAAACGTTCATGCAGTCGCGTGCGGCTGGTCGGCGAATCTGACGGATCCGAGCGCACTCTCAGGAGGGGTGAGAGACGTTCCCGAGAAACAGGGTGGTTGTCGGCTCCATGAGAATCCCTTCGCACATTCGCCTGGCGGCGAGTACGACAAGGGCATGTCGATGCATCTTCTGAAGATTCCTCTTCCGGCCGTGGCACCTCGTCATAGCTTGGAAGAGATGTCCACTCAGACGTGCAGTGACACTGTAAGCAATGGTGATGAATACGAGCAACGCCAAGCATGTTGCAGTTGACTGCGAACTGACCGACAGGATTTGTATGGGTGCCTGTATCATAACATCATACAATTTCTTCTTCACCGCTCCATCCTCCTTTTCCACACGCAAGATTATCTTGAGTGTATGATCAACCATGACATTGCTACGCTTGCTTCGGTTCGAGGGACGTAGAATAGAACAAGAATCGGGTAATGCCAATTCATGGCGAATCGTCCATGGTCCTAGTCCCGCGAAGGAAGACGCCACTTCGCTTTCGTCCTCTCCAGGTCTCAAAAATCGATATAGCGGGGACTTGCGGAACAGATCTAGCTCATCCGATGCCAGTGGCAAAATGGGCTCGCTATATCTTTGGTTCTGGTTGTTGTGCCTGACGACCAGTAAAGTAGCGCGTCGGATGGCATCCGACTGCACACGTGACCCGGCTTGTGTATGGTACTCTGTTCGTTCTTAGAAATCGCGGATGTCAGCCAAGTTCAGCCCGTTCGGTGAATTTGCTCACCATCAAGGTGAATCATTATGCTGTGCAACCTGAACTTTGTTAGAGGCGTAATCGTAAGTTGGAACGGCATCTTGCCACCAATAGGGATGCCGCGCCCCACAACTTGGACACGGTAATGGAATTGGCCGTCCCATTCTCGCTCCAAATCGAGCCCCCCAACCTGCTCTGTATCGTCACTCCTTGGCACGGAAACGACAACGATCTCCTTTTCTGTAGTCATATTTGACTTGAAAGCGCTGGGGCGCTTGACCTCAGCCTTAACTTTCCAGGTGAGCGATCCACGATCAACCTTGGCCGTAGGCGGTGAGTCATGCGGGATCGTGAAGAATATCGGATAAGTGTGTGCTCCTACACTGCAGATCAGAACCAGTCACGAGGGAGGATGTGCCAGCGACGGACCTTCGGGAAACAGGACCCAACCATCACCGTCCACACCATCGGCCAACGAAGGTTCTGCGCCTTTGATATGAGGCAGAACATGTCTCGTGGAACGGGTGTCAGCTTGGGCTTTTCCCTTGCCTTTTATCAACGATCGACCACGTTCCTCCCGTTCATTCGACTGACGTCTAGATTCGGCTCGAGGTGATCGAGATCGGACGCGATCCTTCACCGCCTCAAAGACGTGGACAACCTTTCCAAATGAAAAGCGCGAATGAGATCTTCCCCGGTGGTGGCCCTGGTCTGAGCTGTGGGATGAAGAACCGGTAGTAATACGGGACAATCCATAATACGCGACATCAAGGGGACCTGTTGCAGAAATATCGCTGTCGTCTTCCGGGATCTCTTCAATGCTCGACGTGCGCGATATTGATATGCCAACGCCGCGTACCGAGCGTATGCTGGATGACGATGAGTCATAATGAATATCCGGGGTTGAGTTGGTTTGAGATAGGATATCTAAGGTACGTACTTAATCAGAACTATTCACGATTGAGTTGATAAATGAAACACCTACTCTGCGATTCCGAAATTCGCGAACTGGAAGCAACAGAAGGGGACCTGCCTACGGGAGATTCGGGTTTGAGGAAGGAAGGCCGATTGGCCGGACCGGGATATGGTGGAGCGGAGTCAAGAGATATTTTATCCTGTCGCTCAAGATCACCGGAGGCAGACGGTTGGGTGATCCTAGAGCTTGCGGAACATGGGTCAAGACTGATGCTACGGTTATTGCCGAATCCACTTGGGGAGTGATCATGTGCACGATACTCCGTATGATCACCAAGAAACTGGACTCTAGGCTTTGTAGATGTGGCGCGCTGCCGTACCTGGCGCACGGGGTCCGCCTTGAACACCACTGTTGATGCAGAATAAACTTTGTATTGCTCGGTGACATCGATCCGTGTGGGCCCACTGCCTATCACCCCTTTAGCACACGGCTCACACGCAAATGGCAGATGAGTGTACCTTGTACGTAGTGAGTGATCGCCCTGGCCTTGAGCTTGAGCTCAATGCTGGATACTTTAGTGGGCTGTGCGAGGTCAAGGGTGAGCAGTCCACGAACGACGGCCGGCGGTAGGATGCCATCTTCGTGTTGGCGGGATGTGCGGTCGGGTGTGGTGCGGAGGGTGACGACTGGCTCGGTGAGCCGAATAGAGAGGGAACTCTTCTCGGGAGGCATGGGGTGAAGAAAAGACGGCTCAGATGGTGCTACTTTCAGTCCTTTTAGGTCCTTTTAAGCTTACGAGCCGTAGCATTAGTACGTATAAGGTGCATCATTATGTTGCGTAGGGGCCCGGTGATGGACATTCCCGGAAAAGGCTCCAAACGTCCGTGACGTGACGTTGACTGCCAACTGTTCCGGTCGTGTAAGTTCCAGCCGCGCCGCCAGGAACATTTCGGAAAATTCGGAGTAAGGAGAATCTCCGACAGAATTTATTCCCCGAGTGCTATTGGCTTAGCGCATTGCCGAGTAACCACTTCCTCAGCATGGCCGCCGATTGGTGAACCGCCGCTAGATTTTTAGTCATCGCCCGCTCTTCCAATCGATTTCTGTTTTATCATCCAATGAAACAAGTCCTATTTCTCGGGTGTTCAACAACTGTGTGGCCTAAGCCCCGATAAAAATTACAAAGCTACAGTATTTTACAAGGAATATATGGCTACATTAGAATAGAATATTACTGGAAATATAGAACTATCCATATCACATCACGGTGACGTCAGAGGCGTAAGATGGCCATGCCAACCACTGCAAAACCCAAACACCCAGAAGCAAATGCCTTAACCGCTAGTGATTCCAGCGACCAAGCATAGCACATGATACCAACGATCGCGAGTACAAATCCTATCGCAGCAAGAGAGACGCAGAGCCCATGAGTTCGACTCAACAGATGGGTCGATACGTTGGACATAAATAGTCCGACTTGTTCAACACGCGGGTTCCTTGAAAGGATGGGTGGTTCCAGTGGAGATGAACATCTCGTTTTGTTTCTCTCCGTCGACGTAGTAGTGACGTTCTTGATAAAATTGCTTATCGCAAACTGGGTATCATTACTGTTCGCCGTAATTGTTCGCTGTTCCTGCATCGCGCCATCGGCAACATCCCGTTCAATGTCCTCGATCACATATCTTCCAGTTGGTGAGTTCGCTAGTTTGATCCCTTCCGCGATCATCTCCTCGCGAGTGGCCTCTTTCAGTTTATATCTGATTAACATGGCTGCCCCCAAAAACGACAGGACGGCTGTACAAGAACCGTGCACATTAGACCAACAGAAAAATGTGATTATACCACGTACAAGCATAAACGTGAAGAACCAATGCTCCGAGAAGGCAGGCGTTCGATGCTTGCAGTGCAGTGCTGCCTACGTAGCCATCAAGTGGTTTCGTATTCACCAGCATGGCTGCTTCCGTTGTGGCAAAAAATGTGGTCTACGAACACGCGACGCTTCAGACTGGGCCGAGTAGCCATGATGTGAGAACTCACGATGACGCTGATTAATCGCAACCTTTCCTGCCATGAGCTGACAAGGTTTTTCATTGCTCGCTTTCGCGTCTTTTCATCCTCGGCATCTTGCTCCTCCTGTGTCACTAAACTAAGATGAGTAAGATCGCTAACTAGGTTGGAATTTGACGAACTCCTCGTCTCGGGCTGATTCGCCATCATTATCCTTTTGTCGAGGTCATCCACCCCGGTGTGCTGGCGCATCACGGATTGCATGAATCCATTGGAGGTAGGCTCGGTGTAGGCCCGCAGAGTAGAAGTCATGATTCTATGGGGTCCTGAGGTCGATTTGTCAGAATAGTAAGCCTCAGAGGACGTTACACAGTGACGAACGGGTGGGTGGGTACGAACGCACGGAGCTCATGTGAGTGTCACCGCGTAGTAAATATGGGTGCCAGTTGGTGGGTGCTGTTTACCAGAGAGTCCCTGTGCTCGTGAATGGGAAAAGTTTTTGCGTTTGCGAGGTTACGTGCCAATGCTAGTACATACCTCCATGTATATATATACGTGCCATTGGCTGAACTTAGACAAACCAGTGCGCCAAGAGAATGCGCATCAAATACCATTGAAATCTGGCAGTTGCTGCCGTGATCTGTCCTCCGCGGAATCACAGCGCCAAATATGTGATTCAACCATCATTTAGACCTGGAAATCAGGGGTACCGTTAGTTGGAAAGAGGTAAGGAACGGAATCCAACAATAAAAATCGGTCAACTGCCAGTTGTTGGCACCGGCCGACGTCGTACTAGTAGCTTAGTACGGCGTCTTCCCAAAATGGTATAGGACACGAAGGCAAATACTACTAAGTAACTACTGTAAATATTACAAAGTGATTCAGTCCTGGTGTGGGCATACCTGAAGTAATCCATTCATATCAACGCGGACCACCTTTTTTTGATTGAATGGGATGTATCAAGTGGTTCAAGTTGCGAACATGAGCGCTTAATTTGAACCTGTAACGCTATGGGACGTAGCCAGGCACAGCTTCATGACATGGCAAGCCCCTATGTATCTGATCGTGCGTGTGTTACAAGATATGATCCAGCGGCAACAGGAATTTTATGACCGGTACCGAGCCTTTGCGGTCGGCAATGCCGCAGTGCTTGGTAACTGCTTGATTTTGATGACTCAGTGAAACTACAAGAATCTTGGCTCACCCTTCCCCGCGATTACAGCATGTTAGTACAGCAACTTGGCACGACCCCATGCTCATGTGCAATAGGGAACGATTCTCTGGCACGTTCTCAAATCTTGCAGTACGTATTACTTTCTCCTAGCCACGACGTTTGTATGTCTACCAGCCTGGAGTAGTGGCTCTTCGGATTGAGTGACGTCACTAGATCTGGCTCACCTGCCATCCTGCCATCCTGTGACGGTGACCATTCAAAAGGCTGGAATTGCTGTATTTCTGCTGCTCTCGAAGGCTATGAAAGTCTCTTTACCTGCTGGCAGGGCCCATTGGGATGGCCCTGAACCGGAATTTTTGGCTCAGAGTCTAGATTGCTCAGCCCAGCTGCTTACTAGCAACCCTGTTCAGCATTGCACTTGTATTACTATATCACAGAATACGTCGGTCGTACTGATTGTTCAATATTGCGTTTCAACTGCAAAGCTGGCCGACGAGCCAATTGCGCTCTCAGGTTTTCTGCTGTTCGGAGTTTGAACATAAATAGCCATGCAGACGTAACACAGCAAAGTGGGTTTTGCAAGCTCTGGTTGGCTCGGGAACTCAGGACAGCTATAAATGGTATTTTTGATTTTTGAAATTCTAAGCGCTCATTGAGCGCGTTCCAGCCAAGGCCGCTCCGAGTCATGCAAGCTTCATAAACTCCGTCAGTGGTTATGTTGGTTATGCTACCAGTCACCAGTGGGGCCGAGCTGATGAGATGCTTGCATGTATGGTAAAAAGACGTTGGGTGCATGATAATTGAGTTTTTGATTGAAGGATAGCAGCCTGAAGGAGCTTCAAGTACTTGGAGCTGCCAGTGGATGCGCACGAGACCCAAATGGTTATGTCGAAAGTATCTGCATGCCAGTCGATTTCAGGCAAAGTATTTTGCGCATGCATTTTCAAAAAAAAAAAAAAGTAAAGTTTGTGCGAGACTTGTATCTGCAGTTGAAGCCAAGGCTGATGATACATCGTTTCTCAACCATCTTAGCATTACATTGGAAAGCCAAGTTGACTGATGACTATGATAATAATGACTAGTTCCCCCGGCGGGACGATCACTGGCAACCGACAGTTCAACCGTCTTTCCATAGGTTGCTTTTCCAACACCCCTCGAATCACATATTCTTCTCGCACAAGCCACGCAAGTGATAACAACCATGACGTGGCGATATTTTCCGGCCTTTTTGTTCAAAATAGTTTGTCAGTGTCAACCAACTCGGATACTTGTGTCAATGGGCTAGTTTTTGATGAGCCTCGTGGGTCTATCCCTTGGCGTAAGGTTATTTAAACATTATTCTGAATCTCTCTCTCACGGAGCGAAGGTACGCTTTCAACTAATATGGAGCTACTCCACAACTGATCGTCATTGTATCGTACCAGGATTACGCTTCTGTTTCTCTGGCGCAGTACTCATAGCCCACAAGATCCTGGGACTTCATGTGTCCATTTCCACACCATTCAGTATGGAGAAACCACCTTAAGGATTGCCGCCGAGCGAAACATAACCTAAATATGCACGTAACTCCCATACACCACCTCATGCACTCCATCGTATCTCGATACCACCATGCTGATGCACGTATTCCGTCCCACCACCATCGCTATAAAATGCCGTCTAGGTTTTTCGAGACACCAGCAATCGCTTCACCATGAGGTCCCTGCTGTCATTCGTCATCCTCAGTCTCGGTCTCCTCGCCACTGCGGAATCACTTCTCTCCCCTTACGTCCTTCATGAGAAGCGCACACATGTCCCCGCAGGTTGGGCCTTGAAGCGTAGACATGAAGATACCACACCCATTCCTTTGCGCTTCGCTCTCGCACAGAGGAATATTGACGATGTTGGAAACTACCTCATGGAGGTGTCCCATCCAGAGTCCGAGAAATACGGCAAACACTGGTCTGCGGGCGATGTCCTCAAGATGTTTGCACCCAGTGATGAAACAATCGAAGCAGTTCGGTCATGGCTTTTAGAGAGTGGTGTCGACAGTGACCGGATCCGGTTGACGGCAAACAAGGGCTGGATCGAAGTAACTAGCACTATCGAGGAGGCAGAGCGTTTGCTCCAGACGGAGTATAACCTATATAGTCACGATTCAGGAAAGGAGCACGTCGGTCAGTAAATATCTGAGTCATAAGTCGTTTTTAACCCGGTGGCTGATGATATGATACATAGCTTGTGATGCATACCATCTTCCTGAACACATTGTACCTCATGTGGACTTTGTGACGCCGAGCGTACATTTTGATGCTAAGCTGACTCGTCGCGGGGGCACAGAGCCTGCTCGGTCGGTCGGTCAACCTGGTGCAGGAGTTGGACCAAAGACTTCTGGGCAGCTAAACACTGCACTTCCCACGGGCCTTTCGACTTGCGATGAGTACATCACGCTAGACTGCTTACGAGCACTCTACGAGGTCCCCGCCGTCTCAGTCGCGACTGGTTCAAATAGTTTCGGAATTGGTGCCTATGATCGTTATTATGCTGTCATGAGCTGATATTTTATTTTTTGTTCCTATAGTGGAATACACACCCCAGGCTTATCTTCAACCCGATTTGGACATGTTCTTCGGAAACTATTCTCCCAGTTTGTATGGAAAGTCACCGTATATGATTTCGATCGACGGAGGTAAGGGTGTCTAGTGTACGTTCTCGAGATTGTCTCACAGCAGGACCAGGCTACGCACAGACGGAATATCAGGGCTTCGAATATAACGGCGAATCCGACCTTGACTTGCAATATGGCATGGGTCTCGTCGGGCCATCCCAAACAGTGACTTTGTACCAAGTTGGTGACATGGTGGAAGGTTCGTAATCAAGACGTTGTGTGCATATAGTTATCTCGGTACTGACGATTTTTCAGGAGCATCGTTCAACAATTTCCTCGATGCTCTCGATGGTACTTACTGCACTTTCGAGGGTGGTGATGATCCGACCCAAGATGCCATTTATCCTGATCCTTATGGCGGCGGATACGAAGGTATGTACACATTCAAAACACGTGTTTTCGAAGGAACATAATTTGTCTCGTCTAGGTCCTGAGGCATGTGGAACTACTAAGCCCACAAATATCATCTCGACATCGTATGGGTATAACGAAGCTGACCTCACACCCTTCTACACTGCACGCCAGTGTGCCGAGTATGCCAAACTGGGTCTCATGGGTGTCACAATCCTCTATAGCTCTGGCGATGATGGTGTCGCAGGTAATGGCGGCCTCTGTTTGAACCCTGATGGTTCGTGAACTTCCGTTCCTGCTGGGTGATAATCTCACATCGATCGACAGGCAGTCAAACAGCCAATGGAACGATGTTCAACCCCAGTTTCCCTGGAACATGCCCTTACGTCACGTCGGTTGGTGCTACAATGGTCCCTCCCGGCTCTACAGTCTATGAGCCTGAGACTGCTTGCGAGGAAGTGATCTACTCTGGTGGAGGATTCAGCAACTACTTTTCTATGCCTGAGTACCAAAAGTCTGCTGTCGATTACTACCTGAAGAACTTCTATCCGGACTACCCATCGACTATGTGGAACTCAACCGGCATGGTATGTTAACGGTTCGTTTGATGCGGGAAAACCTGACGAGTGAACAGTCTCGTGCCTTCCCTGACATCTCTGCAAACGGCGCGAACTATGTTGTTGCTGTATGTTGGGTTTCTTGTATCCTGGCTGTGCGACCTGAACTCAACGCTGTTGAATGTGGTTTAGATCGACGGTGCATTTGAACTCGTATATGGAACTTCTTGCTCCTCCCCCGTTAGCGGGGCGATCTTTACGCTGATCAATGATGCCCGTCTCGCAATTGGCAAGTCGACCATCGGATTCATCAACCCCACGGTGAGTAGAGGACTTCCCAAAATGAGAGTGCCCATTTTCTGATGAGATTGATTTTCGTAGATCTACTCGTCTGCATTTGCTGGCGCATTCAACGACATCACAATGGGCGACAATCCAGGATGTGGGACCAACGGATACAATGCCACGGTCGGGTGGGACCCCGTGACAGGTCTTGGAACACCCAACTTCCCGAAGTTGCTTGCTGCCTGGCTTGCACTTCCTTGAAGACCTAAACTTAGAACGTATCCTCGTGAAGTAGTTCGTGTGTTATCATTATGTATTATTATTATTGTACGTTGGAGAGGGATTTTGGCTTAGAAGACTGTCAGTGGTGTACAAAGACCAATGGGCATAAGGCGCGGCACTTGTAATCTCGGTATATACTCCCAATTACCTGTGTCTTCCAGGCGATAATGTCTCCTGATGCAGCACTTGTTCAAAGGCTGAGTATGTGGTGTGTGACAGACACATAGTTATGCAAAGCAAGTCAACGAATTCATTAAAATGGAATCATACGGTATGCTGGTGGCGGGGGAGCGTAATATCCACTAGGAATGTAAAATGACATCCATGCTACGTTACGTAGTAGGTCAAATAAATAAGATGCCCATGCCAAGTAAAGCAAAACTTAAGCATGCAGAAACAAATATACTAACTGATCGCGATTCGAGGGCCCAAGCGTAACACATGATACCAGCGATCGCGAGTGCGAACCCCACCGCAGTAAGGAAGACACAGAGTGCATGGGTTCGACTCAACATATGGGACGATGCGTTCGACGAAAGCACTTCAACTTGTTCCACATGTGGACTGCTTGAAAAGATGGGCGGCCTAAAAGTCGAATTTTCCGTCTCGTTCTTCTCCGGCATCGATGTTGTGTCATGCTTTGCAAACTTGGCCATCACTAATCCACCGTTGTTTGTAGGCGTTCGATGTTGCTGCACAACACCGGCATCCCGCTCGAGGTCCTTGATCAAAGCTGGTGTAGTGGGCGAGTTCGCTAATTTAATTCCCTCGGCAATCAACTCTTCGCGAGTGGCCTCTTGTAGCTTATACCTGGTTAACATGAAGGCCCCTAAAAACGAAAGAACGGCTGCACAAGAACCATGCACGTCAAGATCAGAAAAAGATGTGATTATAGCACGTACATGCATAAACATGCATAACCAATGACCCAAGAAGACAGGCATTTGATGCTTGCATGATGTTGCTCCCTGATGAGCCATCTGGCGGTTTCGTGTTCACCAGTATGGCTGCTTCTGTTGTCGCGAAGAATGTAGTCTGCAAGCAGGGAAATACTTCGTATTCCGTAGCATATCTTGATGCAATCACTCACAATGACGCTAATCAGTTGAAGCCTTTCTTGCCAAGAGTTGACCAGGTTCTTCAGTGCTCGCTTCCGCGCCTTATCATCTTCTACATCTTGCTCCACTTGCGAGACTAAATCAAAATTGAATAAAAGTCATTAACTAGATTAGGACATGACCAACGTTTCTTCACTGGGCGGTCCACTATCATGACCCCTTCGTCGAGGTCGTCGACATCCCGATGCTGCCGTATCACAGATTGCATGAATCCATTGGGGGCAGGCTCTGTGCGGGTTCGCGCAGTAGAAGTCATGATTCTGTGTGGTCCTGAGGCTGAATTATGAGAAATAAATGCTTCCGAAGCTGATATACAGAGACGAACGAGCAGAAGGGTGTGAGCGCACGGAGCTCATCTGTTTGTGTCAGAAATACAAGTCGCGGGAATGAAGTGACGGTTCGTGAATGGGGAAAGACGTCAAGAGTGCTATGTTCAAAGCGTCGCCATTCACTAATATATATGCCAGCCGGTCTGGAGAAACCAGTGCGCCAAGAAAACATGTGGCAACTGGGGGTCAAATCCGTTTCCCGTCCTCCACGGAATCACGAAAAGTATGATGCGTGCATCAGTCGTGAGACTTCAACTTAGCGAGTGCTTGACAAAGAAAGCTGCCATCTGTAGCCGGAAAGTGGACAGTGGCGACAAGAACAAAGGGAGTTGATCAACTTCGGTCTGCAGTCGGCGTCTTCCTAAATAGCCGATTTCAGGATCAAAAACCAAGCTTGCTAAGCAAGAAATCGTTATGTGGTGCCCGTTCAACCTATGTGCCAGTTGAGTCACGTCTCATCTGATAGTAGTCACATAAACATTTACTTTGAGTTCACTGCGCGCACTGGTTGACGGCGGGTACTGTAATTCTCCGTCGGGTCCCTCAACGTCTGAACACGTTAGGATCCAACTCGCTAGTAGTACGTAGCTGAGTCAGTCAGCCTTAATGTTTGAGCTTTGGATGGCAGTCGCCGTGACACGAAGTCCTAGCCTCGATTCGGTTGGCCTCCGCCTTTCCGCTCGTCCCTTAGACAGCAGATTTGACACAACCTTCACGTTTAGCCTGAGTGCAACAGCTTAGCGACGGCTTTCTGGAACTACTTACTGACCGTCATTGCAAATACATTCCACGTCACCCACCCTGATCATTCTCAATTCTCAATTCCGGTGTAATTGACAGACCGAGCCAGATGCACTGCCGGTCTCCTAAGGCTTGGCTTTTTGTGGTGTAGTCTGTGTGATGTTGCGTCACTAGTTTTCGGAGTTTCAACGGCTATCAGCAGAGTGGAGTCGGTCGCCAACTTGAAATTGTTTGCCTTCTAGCACGGTCGAGTCCCGAGACTGACCTAGAATAGGCGAAGGGGCATGACTCTTTGTCTAAGCCACAGCGTCCCTCGTACTCGACGCTGCTCTCCCTTCAGTCTTTTGTTCGCCCCTTCCCACCTCTCCCGCTCACAGAACAACCTCCTCTTTCGCCCCGCCTGAATCGTCCGTCGCACGCTCTACGCCGACGAGAGCTACACTCTGCTCGGTTCCCAACCCGCCCTCGCAGCTTGCTCTCCCCGGCACGAACGGCCTCGGGCTTTCGGCCAAACAAAGTTTCCCTCGTCAACCACGTTAATACTGACCGTACACTCGAGTACCTCATGTAAACACCCTGAATATCTACCATATTTACCCTTTCTGCCAACCCGGTAGCGCCTGAAATACACGGAGGACCACCAAAGAAACAGATGGACTCGTGGGTGCCAGTGAACCTCCTGGATCTTGGCCCAACCATTGCGCCTGGTCACCTTGGGTCTTAGGCAACAGATAGCACCCTGGTACGATGTCGAGCCCAAGTGTTACTGTGGCGCTCTATCACAAAAAAATATGCCTACCTTCTGACGCAATCCTTTAGGGCTTGGAAGGCTACAATCAGCATCCGCGTCTCCATTTCTACCTCGGTGCAAAAGTGCTCATAAAAATTGACGTAATGAAAGTGCGGTCACACTCCGTGTTCAACGATGGCATCGCCGTTTTCGGCAGGTGCGCGGAATCTGTCAAGTTATTATTATCACTCGAGAAATGACATGCAACCCATTATGCTCAATAATTGGTTCGATAAATGGAATGTGAGTGTATAAATACTAATGTTATTTTTTCTGAAGGGCCGCGATATAATTTGAGATTGTCCGTTTCTCTCACCAATTGAGGAAGTGGCTACTAATATTAGTCGAGATTTCTTGGCCTTTTTTCACCCTCTTAGCAGGAAAGCTCAGCCTGGCAAGGGTGATCAATCGTTTATATTCAAGTTATTATTATTATGTGTCCGACCATGTGGTACTCTTTTCATCCCTCCGCATTGCCAGTGTATTCTTCTCACTCCCAATTGGCTCAAGTTGTGCAAGTGATAGCAACCATGCATCCCGCCCCTCAGCGTCAGCAAGCTCCCTGGATACTGTATAAATGGACTTACATCTGAGGAGCCTCGTGGCTCCATCCCTTGGCACAATGTTATTCCAGCACTTCAGATCACTGCTTCCCACGAAGTGAAGGTATGCTTCCACGCGCTTTAGAGTAACTATCGGTTGATTGCTATTGGAATTGTTATCTGTGTGTAGGATAATGCTTCCATCCAGTACTTGATGTGGTCCATAGGATCGGATTGCTTCAAGGTAAATTTACAATGCCAGTGTCTACGTTACCAGCACAGATATCATCACCGATGATGGGAAGCGCTAGCTGCCAAGCGAAACATACCCTAAATATGCACAGAACTCTCACTGTGGCTCATACTCAAACCTCGGCCGTATCTTGAATTGCACCATGCTGCTGCACATATTTCGTCTCACCACAATTGCTATAAAATTGTCGTTGAGATCATCGTGGTATGTCATTGAGCCACTCGTTGCTTCATCATGAGGTCCCTCCTGTCGTTCGTCATCCTCAGTCTCGGTCTCCTCGCCGCCGCAGAGCCGTCCCTCTCGCCCTACATCCTTCACGAGAAGCGCACGCAAGTCCCCTCTGGTTGGACCTTGAAACGCAGACATGATCCTACGACAACCATTCCCCTGCGCTTTGCGCTTACCCAAACAAATATTGACGATATTGGCAGCTACCTTATGGAGGTATCTCACCCAGAGTCAGAGAAATTTGGCAAGCACTGGTCTGCAGGCGATATCCTCAAGATGTTCTCGCCAAGCGACGAATCGATCGAAACAGTCCGATCGTGGCTCATGGAGAGCGGCGTCGAGGGCGACCGGATCCAACTATCAGCAAACAAGGGTTGGATCGAAGTGACGAGCACTGTCGAAGAAGCAGAGCGTCTGCTCCAGACAGAGTACAACTTGTATGGACATGCTTCAGGAAAGGACCACGTTGGTCAGTGCATATCGGATGTCATGTTTGGAATCGTAGCTGATAATTTGGCGGATAGCTTGCGATTCGTACCGTCTCCCTGAGCACGTCGTTCCTCACGTGGACTTCGTGACGCCGAGTGTTCACTTTGATGCCAAGTTGACTCGTCGTAGTGACCCTGCCCGGTCGGTTGGTCAGCCTGGTACGGGAGTTGGACCGAAGACTACTGGAAAGTTAGCCAGCACTACACTTCCCACCGGGCTTTCTACTTGTGACGAATACATCACGCTCGACTGCTTGCGCGCGCTCTATGATATACCCACGAATCCGGTTTCGAGTGGGTCGAATAGCTATGGAATTGGTATGGAGATGATCAGTTTGTGCAATGCTGTCTCTGTCTGAAATCGGCTGTTCCTACAGTGGAATACACACCAGAGGCTTACCTGCAAACTGACCTGAATATGTTCTTCGAGAACTACTCACCCACTCTGTACGGAAAAGCACCATATATGGCTTCAATCGACGGAGGTATAGATGCACAACATATGTTTTCTGCATTATCTCACACCGCGGCTAGGGTATGCACAGACGGAATATCAGAGCTTCGAATATAACGGTGAATCCGACCTTGACCTGCAATATGGCATGGGTCTCGTCGGGCCATCCCAAGCAGTGACTTTGTACCAAGTTGGTGACATGGTGGAAGGTTCGTAATCAAGATGTTGTGTGCATATAGTTATCTCGGTACTGATGATTTTTCAGGAGCATCGTTCAACAATTTCCTCGATGCTCTCGATGGTACTTACTGCACCTTCGAGGGTGGTGATGATCCGACCCAAGATGCCATTTACCCTGACCCGTATGGCGGCGGATACGAAGGTTCGTACACATTTGAATATATCTCTGTGAAGTGACCTAATCTTCCTCCTGTCCAGGTCCCGAAGCGTGCGGGACTGTTAAACCCGCCAATGTCATCTCGACCTCATACTCGTACAACGAAGCTGACCTTACACCATTCTACACCGCACGCCAGTGCGCCGAGTATGCTAAACTAGGTCTCATGGGTGTCACGATTCTCTACAGCTCTGGTGACTACGGCGTCGCAGGAAATGGCGGTCTCTGTTTGAACCCTGACGGTTTGTGTCCTCTTCTGTTCATACGTGATTACAATCTTACGTTCGCGAGTAGGTACCCAAACTACCAATGGAACAATGTTCAACCCCAGTTTCCCTGGAACATGCCCTTACATTACGTCCGTTGGTGCTACAATGGTCCCCCCCGGTTCTACTGTCTACGAACCCGAGACTGCTTGCGAGGAAGTTATCTACTCTGGTGGAGGATTCAGCAACTACTTTGCTATGCCCGAGTACCAAGCGTCTGCTGTCGATTACTACTTGAAGAACTACTATCCGGATTTCCCGTCAACCATCTGGAACTCGACTGGCATGGTATGTTGCCACTTTATTTGATGCTGCAAAACCTGACGAGCGAGCAGTCTCGCGCCTTCCCCGATATCTCCGCGAACGGAGCGAACTACGTTGTTGCTGTACGTTGGATTTCTTGTTTACCTGGTCGCATAACCTGGGCTAACCACGTCCCGTGTGGTTTAGGTTGATGGCGAATTTGAGCTTGTCTATGGAACCTCTTGCTCCTCCCCGGTTAGCGGAGCAATATTTACAATGATCAACGATGCCCGTCTCGCAGCCGGCAAATCCACCATCGGATTCATCAATCCCACGGTGAGCGATCCATTCTGCAACCAGCGCATTATGTCCTGATGGCATTTGTTCTCACAGATCTACTCGTCCGCCTTCACTGGCGCATTCAATGATATCACGATGGGTGACAACCCGGGATGCGGAACCAACGGATACAATGCCACGGCTGGATGGGACCCAGTGACAGGGCTCGGAACACCCAACTACACCAAGCTGCTTGCCGCCTGGCTTGCACTTCCTTAAGGGCGTGAAAATCTAGAACACATGTACCCTCACTGAGATCGCGCCTATGTGTTATCTTTATGTATTCCTGTATTTATGAGAAGCCTAGTGTTCTCCAAATAGAAGATGATGCAGACGGGCAATATTGATCGCAACACACGGCACTTTTGATATCATTTTTGTTGACAAGCCAAGCTTGTGGACGAGCATCAACAAAATCAAAGTCGTCCTACTACGTCACGCATTGTCAGATAAGCGGGAGCAAATAATGTGCTGGACAACCAAAATGTTGAGCTCAGGGTTTCCACTTACCTCGAGTTCCAACGACCTATGATCGCCTGGGTAGCACAATTTGTGCAGCCTCGGCCAAAGAGCGTTCCCGGGCTTCTTCTGCAGCCTTTTTGTCGAGTTTCAATATACCTCTAAAGTAACCGAAAGTGGTATTACCTGTATTTCTTCACGTGCCTTGGCCTCAGCTTCTCTCAGCGCAAGTGCCTGAATACATATCCGACATTAGTCCAGCTAGTACTCCACGTAAAATAGACGACGCACCTCTGGGAGATGCATGAATAGACACACAAGCAAAAAATAAAGTACAGAATGATAAGTTTGGCCCGCGTGCGCGTGTAACAGAAGCGACGGAACGCACCTTTTCCCTTGGCCATGACATGTCCGTGAACGGAGTAACCTAGGTAGATCCCATAAAAGCTGAGCCCGACGAGTCCGCTGATGAGAGTACGATGGAGGATATCCGCGAGGGTGAGAGGTGTACGGTTGTACTTTGGCTGCCTTAGACCCAGAAAGGCGAGTAAGGACATGAATATAGTCGCAATTTAAGGATTACCTTGAGAAGACAGTGTGAAGTGTACCACGTGACTAGTACTCAACTTTCAAGTATCCGCACCACTGACATTCATTCAAAGTAGATATTCAACCTCTCTGGTTCCTGATAACCAGTTCATGAATCCGTAAGTCCCCTCGCACGACGGTGAAATCCGGAACGTCCAAGAAACTTGGTGCTCAGGTTGACATGATGTACGACTCCGGAAAGCTTTGCTTGCCTACTGGATAGAGCTTGAACGCCTCCTTGGTCCCTATAACCCATGCATGGACATGTCTGGAGCGAAAGCGTGCATACCGAAAACTGCCGGTGCAGCTATTCTCCTGCAGAGGCTCCGGTCCAATGTATGTTATTGACAGGTTTAGAATGCTTCTTATCATTAGCCCTAGTTGCAGTCTTGTGACCAGCTAGTGCTATTTAAGGGTGAGGACTCGAGACGAGCGAATCACGCTCACGGGATCCAGCTCGCTCGAGGGCGGCCTCCTGCTTCGTCATCGCTCAACACACGAAATTTCTTCTTCAAGGATGGGAAGCACCGTCCTCCATGCAGTACGCGTCATAAATATGTCTAGAACTCTCATAGCGTCTCCGAAATGATTTCCCTATCATGGATAGCACCATGCTGTTGCATGGATTCCGCCCCACTGATATTGCTATGAAATTGTCGTACAGATCATTGTGGTATGTCATTGAGCCACCCGTTGCTTCATCATGAGGTCCCTCCTGTCGTTCGTCATCCTCAGTCTCGGTCTCGTCGCCGCAGAGCCGTCCCTCTCGCCCTACATCCTTCACGAGAAGCGCACGCAAGTCCCCTCAGGTTGGACCTTGAAACGCAGACATGATCCTACGACAACCATTCCCCTGCGCTTTGCGCTTACCCAAACAAATATTGACGATATTGGCAGCTACCTTATGGAGGGATCTCACCCAGAGTCAGAGAAGTTTGGCAAGCACTGGTCTGCAGGCGATATCCTCAAGATGTTCTCGCCAAGCGACGAATCGATCGAAACAGTCCGATCGTGGCTCATGGAGAGCGGTGTCGAGGGCGACCGGATCCGACTATCAGCAAACAAGGGTTGGATCGAAGTGACGAGCACTGTCGAAGAAGCAGAGCGTCTGCTCCAGACAGAGTACAACTTGTATGGACATGCTTCAGAAAAGGACCACGTTGGCCAGTGCATATCGGATGTCACGTTTGGAATTGTAGCTGATAATTTGGCGGATAGCTTGCGATTCGTACCGTCTCCCCGAGCACGTCGTTCCTCACGTGGACTTCGTGACGCCGAGTGTTCACTTTGATGCCAAGTTGACTCGTCGTAGTGACCCTGCCCGGTCGGTTGGTCAGCCTGGTACGGGAGTTGGACCGAAGACTACTGGAAAGTTAGCCAGTACTACACTTCCCACCGGGCTTTCTACTTGTGACGAATACATCACGCTCGACTGCTTGCGCGCGCTCTATGATATACCGTCGAATCCGGTTTCGAGTGGGTCGAATAGCTATGGAATTGGTATGGAGATGATCAGTTTGTGCAATGCTGTCTCTGTCTGAAATCGGCTGTTCCTACAGTGGAATACACACCAGAGGCTTACCTCCAAACTGACCTGAATATGTTCTTCGGGAACTACTCACCCAGTCTGTACGGAAAAGCACCATATATGGCTTCAATCGACGGAGGTATAGATGGACAACATATGTTTTCTGCACTATCTCACACCGCGACTAGGGTATGCACAGACGGAATATCAGAGTTTCGAATATAACGGTGAATCCGACCTTGACCTGCAATATGGCATGGGTCTCCTCGGACGATGAAAAGGGGTATCAGTAACCACGAAAAAATACGTACGGGTGGAAGAAACATTTCCTCAAGTTTTTCTGTCAGGGTGATAGCAAGACCACCCTCTCGGGGGACGACAAGCCCTGCAAGGAACGCACCTACTGTGGAGTCAGACGGCGGTCGCAAACTGGACATTAGGCAGCACACTAAAGGTGGCGTTCACGTTGATGCAGTCGGTGAAAAAAGCGCAGGCTAACAGGGGAATCATGACAACACATTCTCCATGCTGCCAGTCTTGCGTGCTAGCCACAGCATGAAAATTTTGGCGGGGATTGAGAGGAAGATGCTGAAAGCGATCCATGGCGCTGATAGGCCAGAACACGCGTTCACGAGCCAAGGCGAGTACTAGTAGCCAACCGATAATGTGTATGGAACCGGTCGCGCGGGCGCACCTTCGGCAAATCCTGGCCTCGTCGTCCCGTCTGCTTTCCGCTGTCTTTGCATGAAGTACTACCGTAGACGTCATTCGTAGTATCTGACCTTCTCTACATATTCAAACACTGATAGGAAGGGACTCTCCGCGCAGAGAATACGACCAAGGGGATGATCTATACATTACGTAAGGTATTTAGGCTGTCGTACATGTCGTCATGGATTCTTCGTCACCAGTTCTTCAGTAATGAAACCGAGCATCTCAATGTCATGAGCTGCCCTGATACGTAGCCCATCTCTTGCATCCTCTGGTCTCCGTACGCCAACATAATTAACGTTTGGTGGGTATCGCACCTCGCCTTCTATCCCCGCCCAATCGAAGTCAATGATCATCAGCTTCGTCCTGTTTTTGTCAACAAAGATGTTCGTGTCGCGTATGTCTCCGTGCACCAGCTTCCGAGCGTGCAGTGTCTTGAGCTGCACCTCGAAGTCGTCCAACAATGATCCGGGGAGCCGCTGGGGCTTAGGCAAGTCGGATAGTAAATCGTAGCCAACCAGATTGTCCATGACTACCATGTACCAACCGCCAGGGAGAGCTTCGAATCCTCGTAATTTGGGTGCGAAACCTAGGTTTGCGCAGTGCAGGTGAGCTTCCTTCGAGTAACGTTGAGTGAATTTGATGCAGATCT
>JBBPMR010000036.1:0-17273 GCA_038090415.1 Rossbeevera mucosa
AGATAAATAGCATTCATGTAGTATATAAGGGCTCGAAGATAGCCCTGATAAATACAAGCTGTTCTACAGTTATATTTTCTACCTGCTTCAATAAGCAATCTCCTCAAATACCGGTGAGTTCTCCACCGAGTCTTTCCCTTGTTGCATACTGCACCCAGAGAGATTCCCAAATCTCTTTAGCTGCATCTGCCCTCACTAGCACTCAACCATCAATGACTTGATTTGATTCTGCACATGGACTTGGAGCCACTGCCACAAACATTGAATTTGCCAAAGATAGTATTTGGCCTGGAGCCACTTAGTGGACTCTCTCATATAAATTGCATCTTTCGGTCTTGACACCATCCAATGATCAATCCGCCATCATGGCATGGCATAGATCACCTGGACTGGTCTCTTCTACCTGCTAGTGTCATTCACAATCATCATCACTGTCTCTGATACTGTTGTGCAAGAGAAACTCAACCCCAGGAACTTCCTGGTCTAGACACATACAAAAAGCATGAACATGATACTCCACCTCCGAGCCATGGAGTTCAGCACTCACATGTCCCCATACACAGAGCCAAGTGATATCCAGGGAGACAGCAATGGGAAGCTCGATAAGATTCAAGTATGCCCTGATCATCGGCAGTGAGCAGCAGAATCAAACTGCTGCTGCTATGATCTTCGCGAACAAGATATTCAAATAACATCACCTTCAACTTATGGCCAACTTGAAACCTTTCCATGTGCAACGGCAACGAGCCGAAGTTGGCAGTCGGTATCACAATGTAGGGCGATCAGATTAACCTCGCAATCGTAGTAGTTACCACATGGCGACTTGGATGTCTGAGTCACTCGCGGCTGCCTTGGCATCTTCCAGCACCCGACACGGGAAATGATAGATGGTGATGCTCGTTAACTCAATGGGTTGAAGTAGATGTGAGTACATACTACCTGTCACCGAGTCCGCGGTGGAACCTCATACATCCGGCCTTCGAGTGAAAACGCATGGTACACTGACGACGACGTACCACCTACAGCATCCGAGCTAAGCGAACAGAACACATGGACTTGCTAGTAGATAAAAATTCGAGGCAGTACCTTTGACTTGGAGTTCACCATCGTTCCCCATACGCATATGAAGCGTGCGTATGTCCAGCACCATCCACTCAGTGATCTTGATGAGTTGATCCCTGGATTGAACCACCCCACGCCGCAGCCTGACGTTTGACGTTTGGCCGAAGAGGAATTAGTTTTCCTACGAAAGGGGCAAGCACGGCTTTCACGCGCTCCCTCGCAGAGTAACTGGCGTTCAGGGGCGCACGTGTGAGTGCAATAGCGCCGGGACCTGTCGTCACCGCTCTTCGACCGGCCCATCGAAGAAGGCCAAGGATCACAAATGTTAGCCAAACCAGCGGAGCTGTTGCAGTTGTCTTCCTTGCAAGCCCCCCTGATTCCGTAATGACGGGGACTTGTATGCATGTCATGCATGAACAGTGAGTCATTTCATCAGGGGTTCGACAGTGCCTCCTTGACCAGACGTTGACCAGACGACATGCATATCGGTGGCTCTTAAATTGTGAAGCTCTCGGTTCCAAGCAGCCCCTTCAAGCTACACTCCGTGATTTCGTACAAAAGTATAACAGGGTTCCGCTTATTCCTATTTGCAACATCATTGATCTTCTCCCGTCTTATCAAACTTTCTTACCAAGATGCCGGGACCTGCAATATCGATATGCACCACAAAAAATAGCATGATCCTATAGTGGTATAAGCACGATTGCGTGCAGGAAGCCTTGTGCATCCGAGTGTAAGCATAAAGAGATGGCGCACATGTTGACTTGTCCAAATGGACAGAAAAAAAAAGGTAAAAATATCCAATGCGAGAAATATAAGACCATGCAGTGCGCAGAGATGCCTTACTCCTTGCAGAAATGGGCACTAAGGAGGGTGCTATATGATACAAATGAAGGCACGGGGTTCAGGCCATTAAATCAACGAGGATGGTGATGATGCCAAGGACTGTTGCCGAAAAAAAGGGTAAGTTTCTGCATGCTCATCTGTAGGAATAATTGACCGATTTCAATGCCAATCAAAGCGATTACGATCTGTTCAAGTCGTTCTGCATGCCTGCTTGAGACCGACTCCTTGAGGAGCTCGAGCATGTCTTGAAGAACCTGTCAACGGTCCAATCATCAGTTGTACACGTCAAGCGAGCTGAGTCAACACAGACCTCCACACGCGTGTTCAACAATTCGATGCGTTGCGGAATCTCTAGATAACTTCTGGCAGCTTCATAGAGGGGTTGCAAATCGGGATACGTCTGTCTTTCTCCGTTAATGTCCGCGGGGAGCAGGCGCGCCCACATTGAATAAAAAGAAAACATCATACCCAAAATACTTCCTGAGAAAAGCCGATAAGAAGTCTGCGCCACACTCCAAAGGAGTAATGGAGTGAACGTACAGGCGAGTCAAGGACGGATCCGACGGAGTTGATGTTTGTCCGTAAAATGAAGAGCTCTCCCGTCTTACGCATGATTTCTACCCTTTACGCCTTCGCGAAGTGGCTCGCAAAATTCAAGGGGAAACCACGTACCTTTATGGGGCATCCCGATCTTGCCTGTTTCCGATAGTGTTTCAGGGATGTCTTTGGTTTCTTCTATTTTTGAGGATATGAGTTCCTCAAACTTGGATGAAAATGATTGGTCAAAGTACCGCCAAGGAACGAGAACTTATTAAACACACCAATGATATCTTGACAGATTGGGAGAGGGAGTGTGATAATGATAGCTTGGTCCTACGAAACGTGGTGTTCTAAATATAATATAAACCCTTACCGGTGATGGGCTTACATGTATCCTGATCCATGCCGGAGAGTAATCACATCATTATATATGCTTTTCAGGAAATGAGAATTTGTGTATCATGACCTAGATCTCCGACAGACGTACCGGCTGTAGTTGGCATAGTAGTAATTCAAGTCTTCCATCTCGACGTCGTCGGGACCTAACCAAGACAAACGTTCGTAAACCATAGCCTTCCGGCCACCCGGACGCACGGGCTTACCTAGCCTATCAACTCCGAACCTCCGTCTAATGAACCGCCATTTAGTAGATACGGAAGAAGCGAAGCGGGCGGGCTTACATAGTCGCGAGGAAGCGTTTCTCTTGTACCTCTGACATGCCCCATATCACGACGGTGCCGTAGCCAAAGACAAAAATCTCTGCCTCGTTAGGTACGGCATGAAACTTGCTCCGCTTCTTCTTGGTGGGGTAAGCACTGGTTGGATCAGATGTCGGCGGATACAGCTCCGGAATGCCGAGCAAGTCCCCCGTCTGATCAGTCCGCTTATGGTGAACGTCGGTATCGCACGACGGCTCGTACGCATACGGGGTGTAAATCACGTCGTCAATGATCTTCGCGTCCGTCTGGTATGCAACACGGCGTGCGTTGAAGAACTTCATGAGTTCCGGCAGTAAATATGACCTATTCGACCGACGTCAATCAAAAGTTTGGCGACCGAAGGAGGGGAAAAAATGTAATGGAGAAGAAAAAAGGAAACGACATGACGTACTGGGCGGTAGCGTAGGCAGTGACCCTTGGGAGCGACTTTGCCTTCTTCTTTGTCAACTTGAGCGCGTCGCGACGCGCGGTGCCTTGAGGGATCCGGGATATTTGTCGCAAACGAACTTCGGCGCCCTCTTCGTCATCGTCTTCAACCTCTTCCTCTTCCTCGTCGTCACCGTCGTCAGTGTCACCGGTAACGTTCGGGCTCTCGTCGAGTTCTGGTGCGGGCTGAGGCGCTGGACCGGAGGTTGTCGGCTCGTCGGGAAGGACCTTGAGCTTTCCGGCGGTCTTTGTCGAGCGGTTCGCACCTCGAATCTTGAGCTCGGCCGGTGCGGCGGTCGATGGCGAGGACGGCGGCGGGACTGTCTTTGGGAGAAGCGGCTTTGACGATGACATGGCCGTACTATTGCTCGTTGTCTTCCTCGGCGTCCGGCAAACCAGTTCAAAATTGGACAAAGCTTATCTCGTAAATAAATAAATAAATGAATGAATGTTTTTGCAGGATGATGCATGACATCATCAAGTACTTGGTTTACAATTCGTTCCACTGCAAAGGCGTCCAGGAATAACTCGAATGCAATCCATATCCATATCTCCTCCACACTCCATAACACACGGAGCACTATCAATACGCCACTATCACCAGCGCCTTCCAGTGCTGCCGGCGTTCTAAACAACAACCATGGTTAATTAGAGGCAAATTAAACCTGGACTCTAACCTGCCAAGTGTCCGTTCATCGGAGCCATGCGGCGTTGGCTGGCTCAAACTCAATAGTGATGGCCCCACTCGATACAAGGTTGACTTCAATCGACCTGAAACACGCCTGCTCCTGATTTACGTTTTTCTTTTTCTTTTTCCCCCCTTGTTTTTGTAGCCGACACTTATTCATTCATTCACAACTGGCGCCAGATCCTCCTTACGATCCGGAGGACACCATTTCGCACGCTTCAAGGCCCCAGCCATCACCCGCGGCGCTATGTTTCAACCTCTCTCGACGAGTACACACCTCCGTTCGTCGTTATGCGTCTCATCCTATTATTCCCACCCTGCTTCAAATCGAACAATATGGGCGGCCACTGGCATATCGTACCTAAAAAACTCTAAAGCCCTCGGCCCCAGGGAACGACGGCCCGGAAATTTCTACTACGTCCGCGGTTGATTACCACGCTACCCCCTTTTGTAGACGGGGCTAGGCGTGGACACGAGATCTTGATCTCATAGTCAAAATCAGGCTTGTTCGAAGGGCACCATGATAAGTTTGCCTGATAGGCACCGAACACGCACGGCGCCACTCCGTTCTACACCAGCATAATAAGGGCAAGGGACAAGGTTTGATTGGCTCCTGGCTTGACATCGTTGCAAGCGGGGTTCAAGCTCGGAGAAAGGGAAGCAAGGTTGATAAATTTATGTAGGCACAACCGCGGGTACAGCGTCGTCGATATGTCGAGGCCCGTCTAGAAAACTTATCCGATCAATGGGACATATTCTTTCAAAATGAATCACGCACGCGATACCCCGGTATCCCCCGGCATTCTCTCGCGCCATCAATATATTGTTGTAAGGTAATAATATCAGGTCCGCCCCTAGCTGGCGGTTTTCTTATTCCTTCTAGTATTGACATCCCCCTCTTCGTCCCTGCGCCCTTTCCCGAGCTTCTTTTTGCCGCAGCTGAGCCGATCGTCCGGCCTGGGTTCAGGATGAAACATCGCGCCCGCGGATCCATTTCGAACAGAAGGATGGTTGCCATACGGACCCAAAGCATAATATCGTATTGCTGCCTTTATCCGTCGAACGCGACGTTGTTTTCTCACCTTCCAGTCGAACATAGGCAGCGGGTGGTCTCGGCCGACATAATGCAGCCGGCATCCTGCGGCCCACTCGATGGAGGTAGATGCAAGTATATCTATGGACTCTGATACAGGAAATTTATAGTGCACCAGGAAACCCGATGCAAATGCAAAAAGCGCTGGTAATGAAACTTAATTCTCACCTTTTTTGAGAGAGGCTAGCTCGTTCTGGACAGTCTTTACGTACCAGAATACCGGGTCTATCAAATTTCTCCAGAAAGGGGACCACCCCGTAGATACGATCTGGGCTTCATATTAGTAAATCCGTACTGCAATTACCGCTCGCGGAAATTTCATCGTACAACAACCAAGGTGGAACAGGACAGCCCTATTCATAAGAGGATTAAAGGTGAGCCTTTCTGAACGTCGTAAGCATGGAAATAATTTAGACACTCAATTTCCGGGTTTCGAACAAGGATACCAGTCTACAAAGCCATTCTGCAAGCAAGGTGTTTGTCTGTCGACACGATCGCCGAGAATCGTACTCCTAGGCCCATCAAAGGCTTGTGCTCCGTGCTCCCAGGAGAGGCAACATTGCCCACGAGTAAGGAAGCACTAGAAACCAACTGAGATGAGATTACTGATTAGCAATTTTCATTATATCCGCACCGCCACCCATGCCGTGCATTATGATTGTATCCATACGTTCGAGGTCAACGCATTGATAGCGCCAATTCATGGAAAACAGATTATTCCCTCTGTTTGGGAATTCGCTCACAGATCAAATAGACGGAAACAACGCTATCGATCAAACGCACCCATGCGGCTTGTCGTTCCCCGTCAACGGCATCCCCGAGAGGTCGTGGAGCAATTTCCTTTTCCGACTGTTCAGTCATAAGTGATGTGTATGAGCATAGGAATACAGGACGCAAAAATACCTATTGCCACTGGTCAATGAAGTTCGATTGTGTGAAGGGAACCTCTCCGAGGAAAAAAACCAAAACGTATGTGTCAGCAACGAGAACAAAGTTTATCAGCGCTTAGCGTTCCCGCGGATTTGAGCATAATCCCTGGATATACTCGATGCATCCCTCTACAGAGGTGCTCGCCCTCTAGATTCTCAGGCGTTGAGGTACTAACAGAAGGATCAGAATATTTGGGACAAAATACGCACGGCCAGTCATCCCACTGCCTTTTTTTAGCTACGTGCTGCCTCCCTCCACTCGGCTCTACATTCCCCAACATGCCAAAAGAACTCGGGTGATCCTAGACCAAATCTCATACAAGGTGACCCTAATTTCCGGTGATTCAGTCCCATTAATACATATGGAACCCACTCCTCGAGCCTACAAATATACCAAGAAGATCGTGGCTGGAGGATCAGATGCCCACAGGGTTCATCGGCTCTGGATTCGAGAAAGCAACCACAGCTCCCGAAACTTCACAGAATGCAAAGCTAGCCTTTTCAATGCTTCTGATTCACCTCTCCTTACGCCCGTTGTAGCAAGGGGGCAAGCCAAAGCTATGAGAGGTTGGAATTTCAAAGTCCTCTCGGGGACCTACTGACGAGTCTAGACTGCTGCGAGGGGGTCTTTGGGCGATGGTGTGATCGGTGAAAGAATTGTGATACAGTAACAAGATACCTCCATTTCGTGCCCGATAACGTTGAGATCGACAGCGCGGTATGCAGGATGTTCGAACGTGGGAACGTCGGGTCGACCGTAGTCCTTGGAGGTGAAATACACATGGAGGGAGGGAGATGTTGTTCGGGGGCCTGAATTTTTTTTGGCAGTCCGGCAAACGCATGAGCAAGAAAAGACCTAAAGACACAGTGCCGGGCGCCACAAGGAAAAGTAAGGGTAAAAAAGGCAACATCATTTTCCCGTCGGTTCATCCACCGCGGCCTGAAGGTGGTGCGACGCGTGACTTGGGACATTCAACCGCCTGAATGCCCGCAGCAAAGACACGCGACTCCACGTCCGAGTCTCGCACCACTGTGTATGCTGTGCCGTCCTTTTCGAGAACGAGATGTATAATGTGTCACTCTGGAACACGTAGCTGGGAGCACGGTTCAGAGAGATCCGCGGACGACATGGAGCTTGGTCTTTGGGTTGCACGCAGAGAGAAAGATCGTGAGTGCCCTCCAAAAGGAAGCTCTGATCGTACGCAGTGCAAGTCACCGACAACAAGCACATATCTAGGGTTCACGGGAACCCACCTGTTCACGCGGACTTGCATATTTCGGGTCCCAGGCCAATCTACAGCTACTTGTTTGTAAATCGGGTAAGTGGGACAAAGGAACGTACCGGTGATAGTCCTAGGGTTCAGATGGATCCTTACTGCATGGAGAACGGGCGAGTCGTGTGGACGGAGATCTGTTCGATATCGTTAGCTAACGAAGAATGCAAACGGGAGTTTCTGAGACACTTCTTTTGTTCATTTCAACGCCCATAATAATCTGTGCGTGATTCAAGTGAAAGCTCAGGCTCTGTCACGTGACGTCCCTTGCGTTTCAATGACAAGTCACATTAAACCCAATGTGTGCAACAACAGCGTACGAAAATGAGAGAGCAAAAAAAACAATTCCAGAGTGCAAGTCCATAATCTATATACGTGAGGGTCCGATCTAGAATGCGCAAAAAGAGGCTCGTGTCGTCGAGCGCGGTGCAGAAGAAAGTAGGAGAGTCCGCCAAACGCCGGCTGATGAAATGCATAAGACTAGAACTTCATTCTACCCGAGAACGAGTGTGGATGTGAGGGCCCAGGAGTTTTGAGCGAGGTCGATGCGAGCGTGTGAGTGGAGAAACGTTGCAGGAATTGCTCGTCGATAGGATCTCGTCTCGGGTATGAGAGGTTTTGAAGGTAATCAAGAGGCACTAGCTGTTCGGACAAGTGAACGGGACACATTCTTGGGCTCGGGGTGGCGGGTACTGATGATGATGATGAGGGAGGCGAAGGGCAATTGGGAGGCGTGTGTCCAGCAAAGGTATCTCTGTAGCGCGCGTGTTCTCGAGACAAGTTGGGTTCCGAGTAGGTAGTCTGGCGCATGCCACTCGCGGTATAGTGAGGATGCTCTGACGACGAAGGTAGAGAGAAAGCGATTTTGCGAGGAACTGGTGCTTCTGAGAGCTCCAGCTGAGAAGCGTTAGTGGTGGGGAACTGAGTGTAGATGGGAGCTGGGTGGTGTGAGTGGTAGAAAGAAGACTGAGCAGGATCCGAGGATGGGATGATGCCTTCCATTGGGGCTTGGGACATGCGTTTTGCTACGACGGATTTTGGGAGATCGTCCTCTCTGCGGGATTTTCCATCTCTGCGTGCACTACGAAACCATCCGTCTGGAACGGGAACGTCACCGATGCCTTGGATGTTATCAACCGTGTTAAGCCGATCAAGTTTTGATTGGCTAAAGTAAGCCGCTATCAAAGGAGATGATTGATCGCCTCACTGCGGAGATTGCCATGAAACACGTACTGAGGTGCCACTTTCTGAAGATGCCTCGTGGGCGATCATCGGGCAAAGAAACGCGCACACTGTAAGTCTGCTTTATTAAGCGTTCAGATTCACTTGTTGCTCGGGATCGAGGTGAGGGGTACATGCTGTATAAGTGTGACAGGGTTAAAGTGATCGAATTAGGGAAGAGGAAAGCGACCGACTTGATCATTTGCGCCCAGGGGGTAGATGCACTGGCGGGATCATCGCTCACGTCGCACTCTTTCTGATGGTAGAAGAGAAAATCCTAAGGGGGAATGAATGGGGGGGAGGGAAGAAGACAGGTGGGAGACGTACGTCACGAACGCGACTGGGACCCCAGCCCATGCCGTCGGTCCTGGGGAGGGGTATGAGAGGAGACAGGGGAGGAGGGGGATGAGGGATACCATCGCTCCATGCCGAGACCTGTTGCCTCTGAGTTTGCGCTGCGTTCCTCCCAGACGTATACGTTGCCAGGGATGATGGCACGCCGCTCCTCTGCGTCGAGACGACGGGTTATGAGGGGGATGACGTTGCGTGCGACGGCATAGAAGACGTGGAGGGCGTCTCGTGTTGAGCGGATGCGGACGTTCTGGAGGGAGGGATGCTGCATTGGTGGATGGGAGAGAGGAGAGGGAAGGAGAGGGGAGAGGAGGGAAGTGGATATATATACGAGGAGGAAGACATGGAGAATTATTTTTTAAGTTTGAATTGAGTTATTTAAATAATAATATCAGAGATCAGATCGGGCAATGACCAGCCTCGTCCGCTCTCACACCACGCCTCCGTTTCCCCTCCCCGGCGATCGGCGTTGCCAGTAAAAGCCAAAGGCCAAAAGGTCATGGAAGCTCCGGAAACGTCAGCCTATCTCGTACACAACTCCTCCATCAAACCTTGATGCGGCTGCGAGGCATCCCAATGTCTCCGTTTACGCTACTTTTAAATATAATGCACCCCATTCAAATACAGGTTGGCCCTGGCACAAACGTTAATTTCTTTATTGCCGATGCCCTGTCGCCACCATGTGCACACATCTGTCTCGCTCTAACACCCGTCCACCTCCAACCGGAAATCTCTGCACCCCTCTTTCCCTCCTCCTGCTAACTTGGCTCACTGCGTGACGTCTCCGATCTCCCCCTCCTCACTCAGCGCCTTCGACATCGCACCCCCTGTGATCGCCCCCTCACCGGAACAGCAAGGGTTGGCGGTCATTCCCTTCCCATCCGTCCCTCGCTTCACTCACGATCGCCCCTCCCTAGCAATCATGCCCTTGCCTTTCGTCACCCCCCTCTGCTGTCAGTCAGAACACCCTCTCCATGCGTAGAAGCAGGATTGACATGCGGTCCAAACGCCACTAGACGTTTTTCGCGTGCGTGAACTGTTGCTCCAGGTCTTCCAACTCTTGACATACAAGGTCATCACGGCGCCACTGTCTTCGCCTCCTCATATTTTCAAGGAGTTTTCCCAATTCGATCCAACCGCCGCCGATGCAAAAATAAAAATAAAAATCAATAAAAATAAAAACGTCCGCGACGCATGTCCAGTTCACATTTATCAAACCCCGGGGCAAACGAGATCTAATCTTGACATCGCTGTGGGAACGGTCATTTTCGTCATTCGGATTATCCCGCTTACGCATTCAACACATCTTGGGTGGTGGATACATACCTGCAACCGGGTGCCTCTACTCCTGCGGTCTTCCGCTTCCTGTGGCAATTATAATTGACTCCGTGTCACCATTCTTCCGGCGTTCGTTCCCTTGTCGAGTGAGTGGCCGAAGCAGTGGTCCCTGACTCGTTGATGTATTGTATTCAGTTCAAACCACAACCTTAAGCTTGTGCGTGGTCAGACCACCCCCTCGAGGCTCCCCCCCTCCCTTTCCTGTCCTACCGCTCGCAATATCTTCTACCACGAACTTGTACCGCGAAGGTTTCACCTCGTCACTGACCCAATTCAATGTCCGAGACTCCGTGGCATACGAACTCCCAGTGACCAGATGACCGGTTTTGCCCCGACTTCTGAGCGTTCTCCACCCTCTGTCGCCCTCTGCCGTGAGGAAACGCCAACTCATACATAACGAATCACTCCACCACTCACTTAAACCACATCCGTCCACGACGACGACCTGGCAGTTTGGATCTGCCACCTCCGGGCTCGTCGGCTTCCCACCACATCACCCTGACCTGGGCGCAATCACTCTGCAGAAAAAAGGGTCAATGTTCCCCCCCCTGTCATCCGCATCTGTCATCCGAGCACGTCACATGCACCGTACTACTTCTTCATCATCGTCCACAAGTCGCATTACCACCTCTTGCAAGCTGCTGCCAGTGGGTCAGCTTGGAAATTCAGGGCACTGTCAACGGGGATTACTCGCTCGTATATTGTAAAGCTTTTAAATGACCGTGGCAAAAACAACTAAAGGCACCCAACCTCGCCGGTTCGTTTTCGTCAGCGGAAGCAATGGGCAGCCGAAACATTGATTCGCGTTTACACGCCAGGCCCCCCACCCCCTCTCTTTTTGGAGTCGTCTCCGCTCTCCGTGTTGGGGGCCCAAGGGAGCGGAGGGGACTTACCGCTCGAGGCAAGCGGATCTCTCCGTTCGAACTCGAACACAGGCTGCTACATCGCCTTCAAGCTAGATCCTATTCGGTATATATCTTGCTGACACAGGCTTTTTGACGCGACGCTGCGTGATCGCGTCTAGAAGCAAGCCAGACCGGGGCCATTTGTGTGACAGCGTCTTTCGGACTTGGAGAACGTTTATGCCTCAAGCTCGAGAGAGCATCACCCCTTCCTTGATGTTTCCCATGCACACTCGACACACTCTCAATCCATCACTGCGGACCTCGCTCGATTTCGCTACCGGTCAATGTAATTCCCGACAGCGATCTCGTGCGCACATCGTTGACGTCTGACGCGGAATGAGCAGACGCGTGCAGACAACTCAAACAACTGTATAGAACGCTCTCAACGTACGTGTTTTTCATTATCCACAGTCAGCCCACTCGGGCTCGCCCGGCGCCCGTGGTATGGCAACGCGAAAGATGCAAGTAATTTCTATGCTTTCGCGATATTGTCTTATCGTAATGCAATGAGGGGGGTGTATGTACAGTAAATGGTGTAATGGATCCTATGCGATGTTCAGCGGATGTGAGTAACCCGATTAGAAGTACCAACGTCGGGGCTGAATCGGAAATATTGCACCAGACACTCGGTATACGGGTTTTGGGTGGACAGGTTGCGTCGCCTTATACAACCAAATGGTCTTGAAGAAGAAAAATGGATCAATATCGTCACCTCGGAGTGCGGAAGGATCTCACCTCGCAATGGAAGTACAATGGACGCCGAGTCTGGAATTTCGGCATAGTGCATTTGGTCACGGAACAGGTACCGCACCCGTAATGATTTAGGAGTCTCTGGCGCCGGGTCGATGAAGCCCTGTATACCCGACTGCAAATAAACAATGAGCGCCAAATAAATATTTCAAGGATATCGCTCACCTTGGGCACCTTGTTTGACACATACAACTGACTGCTGTGAACCAGGGCCTGAAGAGCTATCGTCACGTCGACATCAAGGCCCGAGGTTTCAATGCCCAGGGTCGTCGGCCCATAAGTGGCCTCCTGGATGACCAGGCCTGATGGAGGAACCAGGTGAGAAAACAGATGAACAGTCGCATTCTTCCGTGAAACTCACCCCCTAGAGCTCTCTCAGCTTCCATATGTCTTCTCGCGGGCTCTCGCAAAAGGAGAGTGGTGTTCTCTATCTCCCTCATTACCGCTGACCTCTCCTCTTTCAGCGCCCTTCTGGCAGCATCAAAGTACCTGAATTCCCCATATTGAGTAAGACCCCAAAATTCAGGGAAGCAATAACTTACTTGGCACGCTGGGCACGGCGGCGAGGTTTGAGTATTAAGTGATATCCAATAGCCAATGTGGCGGAGGGTATTACAATAGAATATAAAGCCAAGGTTTCATTGTTCTCTGGTGAGAGCACGATCGGTAGCGCCCATTTTTGTCGGAGATACGATAACCTGACGGCATGCTGCGTTAAAAGGGATGGCGAAAGAACATCAAGTGACCTACTCAAATCTCATGAACACTCCCCAGTTGCCTACCCCAGCGGTAGTGGAAAACGTGCTCCTCTTTCCGTCCCATTTCGCCGTGATAGTATATGCCAGGCCTGGCAAACCAATCTCCACACCTGCTTTCAGGCGGAGGGAAAGTTCGTGAAGTAAGACGGAATAATTCAATGTGAGGCATGATTCTAAGCCGTGAAGAACCAAACCAAACGACCACGATCCAATACCTGCGCCGAAGCCAGTGATTGAACCAGGACCGTTATTAAGAAAGGGTTCGGCGGGGTCAGGGGCTGATTTATATTCTTCTTGTGAGGTGAGATCGAACAGCTTTGAGGAGTGCACATGCAGTTCGAGACGACCGGTAGGCGATGTTGGCGAAAACGACCAGCTCGCGGAACCTTGGGCTGGAGAATGACGGAAAAGTCGGCGACCGAAAGAAAAGGTAAAAAAGGGGGGTACAGTGCGCCATAACTCGGGAATGAAGCCTGTTCGCACTGCAATGACATTGTCACCGTCATTGTATGTCGTTGTAGCAGCGATGACATGAGGTTTCAGAAGACCCGCCGTAAGCTAGAACGGAGGTTATTCACGGTCCCACGAGTAATAAGCAAAAGGGAGCTGCGAACGTGGGAGACGTACCTCTAGTGCGAATCGCGAGGAAAGCTGATGCTGCAAGGTTGCTGTTAGAGTACGGGCGATACTCCGGGAGGCAGGCTGAGCATGAGCGGTAAGTGCGAGAGTGGTATTGGGACCTAGACGGGTCTGGAGGTGAAATGATCAAATAAATCAGATTGGGTAACGGCAGAAGAGATCTGACCGTGATGTTCTGGCGGACACCGAAAGCAGCAACACCAACACCACGAATACGGTTGAGAATATCACGGGAAATGACAGTTGAATCATCGCCGGGTGCAAATAGGGATGAGGCGTTTATGGAACAGGTGACCGAGCCTCTGGGCTGGAGAAGCCGTTCTATGGTCTCATGGCGGCGATCAAATTCCCATTCGTTGAGGGCGGCGTTGATCTGATTTTCCCATTGGTAAGCAGTGTAGAGTGGGGTAGGGGCATCGAAAGCGTACTTCTTCATTATCATATGAACGCAACTCCGTAGGCCATTTCCATTTTAGACCTTCTGGCCCTGGATATAGATGATTTAACTAGGAACGGACGGAAGGATGCGGAAGGAGACATGCCTAGACGGTCGTAAACGTGACTGATGGAGCGAGGGCGAAGGAAGATGAGCAGGGAGTAGAGGGAAAGGGGCGAGCAGTAGCGCACCGGAGAAATGGATCTGACAAGACTGACAGGTGATGTGTCAAGATGAAACGGCGAACACGAGGAACGGAATGGAGAGCTCGCCTTCATAAGCCTTTTGGATGTCGAGAAACTTGGAGGCCGCAGTGTCCTTGGTGCGTTGATCGTGTTGCTTGTCAGGGTGAAATATGACAGACAACGACCTGTAACGCTCGCGTATTTCGACCTGAGAAGCGGTCGAAGGCAGATTAAGCACTGCGCTACAACACGCGTCAAAAGGGGGAGCTAGGAGAAGAAAACAAGACTGACTAGAGGTAGCCGGGCGTGTCTGTGACGGCGTCCATTTGCATAGTCATAACATGGTCATGTGATCTTATGTTGCCATCAAATTCTCACGGGTAGTGCCACGTCGTCTTGACCTCCAACTACTATGACATCCCGCATAAACATTGGGCGTCCCGTCGCTGCCAGCTACAACGCTGACCCCCACGGTTTCTCTAACCCGCACCCTTCCTCAGGTTTCAGGGCCGCCAATCCCGATGACCCGCTCGAAAAACTCAGGCTCTTTGCAAAACAGGCCGAGGATGCAGTCGAGATCTATTCGCAGCCTCTCAAGCCCCATCTCCCCGCCATCGGTCGCTTCCTCATCGTCGTCACATTCTACGAGGACGCGCTCAGAATCATCACTCAGTGGTCCGACCAGCTCTGGTACCTCCAAACGTGCGCACCCCGGCTCTTGTTCTGCTCCAGTCCTCACCCCTCGACAGCCACAGACACTTTTACTGGGGCCTGTCACATCTTTTCCTCATCGTGAATGTCATCGTACGTGCATTCCGCACCTTGTTTGCTCCCACTCCACGAATTGTTGGCAACGAGTATAGGTCATGCTCGCAGGGTCCTCATCCATCATATCGAAACGTTTCACCGAATACGCCGTCATTGGTCTCTTCCTTGTCGTCATTTTGCAAGGCTTCGGCTATGGTCTTATCTTTGACCTGACTTTCTTCCTCCGAAACCTAAGCGTCATTGGCGGCCTTGTCATGGTATTCAGTGAAACGCTCATCTCAAAGAAGAAAAACTTTGCCGGTCTTCCATCAATAAGCGAGACCGATCGCAAGAAATAGTCCGTATTCATCTCAGTTCTACCCGCTCTCTCTAACTTCGTTCTTTTCTCCAGCTTCCTGCTTGCCGGACGCGTTCTGCTCATTTTCTTGTTCCTGGGGTTCGTTCTTCAAGGAAAATGGAGCATAGCTCGTGTATTCGTCAGTCTCTTTGGCCTTGCCGCATGTACCATGGTTGCCATCGGCTTTAAAGCCAAGTGGTCCGCCACCTTTTTGGTGATCGTGCTGAGTATCTTCAACGTGTTTGCCAACAATTGGTGGAGCGTACACGGCGCACACCCTCAGCGTGATTTCCTCAAGTGAGTGCTTGCTACACGTCTTTTCCGTGTCACTGACGTGCATTCCTCAGATATGATTTCTTCCAGACCCTGTGTATGTCCCTGGATGAAACCTAATGTATCCCTCGTTTATATGTTTTCTACAGCGATCGTTGGCGGACTCATTCTTGTCGTCAACATTGGCCCAGGTACTGCTCTCAAGCTGTATCATTTCGCGTGACTGACATTGTCCCTAGGCGGCCTTTCCGTGGACGAGAAGAAGAAGACGTATTGAGGTCTTTGTCGAATGATTCCCAGAGTGCTGGCGGAGGTAGACTCTGGCCCGTTACTCTGAATAACCTTGCGTGTGTATTTGTGTAGTTGTATACAGGGGTTATTTGTCACGTGATGGTTTTCACGAGTGCTGCTTTAACGAAGACGACTTTTTTTGTCGAGAAATGAGCGATGTCAAAGTCTACACCGTCAACGGTGCCGTCGCCGGATCGTCGTCTTCGATACCCGACTGGCTCACAAGAACTCGGACAGCGAAGAGCAAGGGAAAACGGGCCCTCCGAGAGCACGTCGAGGGTCAGATAGAACTTATCCAGGGCTTCGAGTTTCCAGAGGCCAGCAATAAAATCAGAACCACGCGCGACGGACACCATGCGATCGCCACCGGAACGTACAAACCACAGATGAGGGTATGGGATTTAGACGAGCTCACCCTCAAATTCGAGAGACATGGCGACTCTGAGAACGTCGACTTTGTCGTGAGTGATTTTTTTCCGTTCCTTTCCCCAACGCAGACTTGAATTGCTTAGATACTGTCGGACGACTGGACCAAGACCATACACCTCCAAAACGACCGCACGATCGAGCTGCACACGCAGGGCGGCTTCCACTACCGCACGCGCATCCCCCGCTTCGGCCGTTCGATCGCGTACCACTTCCCATCCTGCGATGCCCTCGTATCTGCCTCCGGAAACGAGATATACCGTCTCAACCTCGAACAGGGCCGGTTCATGAACCCGCTCGTGCTCGACGCCCACCAGGACGAGCCGATGCTCGGGGTCAACTGTATAGACGTCAACCCGGCGCATCAGCTGTTGGCGTTTGGGATCGACGGGCGTGCGTCCGTGCAGTTCTGGGACCCCCGTTCGCGTTCGGCCGTCGGCGTTCTCGATCTGCCCAAGAGTCGTATCGCTCGCAGTACCGGACGGGCCAGGGCAACGCTTCCGGGTGTAGATGATGAAGCGTCCTCGGACGCCTTGGCTGTGACGGCGATTGCTGCTAGGCATGATGGGCTCTCGTATGCTATTGGGACGTCGACGGGGCACACGCTCCTATATGACATACGTTCGCCGCGGCCGTTCGCACTCAAAGACCAGGGATACGGTTTGCCGCTGAAAAAAGTTGCTTGGCTTGAAGGCACAAACCGGATGGCGGGCGACGGGATGGTCCTCAGTGCAGATAGAAAGGTCGTCAAAATTTGGGACCGGAATACGGTGTGTGGCATGCTCTTCTTACTGCGTCGCATGCTCAGTTCTTCTGTAGCCCTCCTCGAATTTTGTATCCATCACTCCGACCACCGACCTGAATGATATTCATCACATACCAGGGAGTGGTTTACTCCTCACTGCAAATGAAGGCATCAAAATGGCAACGTATTATATTCCCCAGCTTGGCCCGGCGCCCCGTTGGGCAAGTTTCCTCGAAAATATTACGGAAGAAATGGAAGACCATATTGTACGAA
>JBBPMR010000036.1:17283-66081 GCA_038090415.1 Rossbeevera mucosa
CGTCGAGACGAAAGAGCTGCAGATGTATGTTCTCATATTTTGTCGTCCAAAGTACGTTGCGTTGATCCTTTGTTCGCACACTTAGTCTCGGGTTGGATCATCTCATCGGCACGCCTGCGCTCAAGCCATACATGCATGGCTATTTTGTGTCTCTCAAACTGTATGACACGGCACGCGTTATTGCGAATCCCTTTGCATATGCAGAGCATCGCGAGAAACTTGTCAAAGAGCGGCTTGAAAAATTGGCGGATACTCGCATACGGACCCGCAAGGACGGCGCTGCGAGGGCTGTCAAGGTTAACAAGGCTCTCGCGGAGAAAATCGAACAAAATGCCGAGCGGGAGCGAAGAAGAGAAGAGAAGAGAAGGGCGAGAAAGGCTAAGAAGACTGCGGAAGATGAAGATGAAGATGAGGCCATGTCTGTGGACGAAGAGCAACCCACGCTTCTCAGCGATCCCCGGTTCAAAGAACTATTTGAAAACCCTGACTTTAAGGTGGATGAGACAAGCAGGGAGTACGCTCTCCTCAACCCTTCGTCGGTTGCACAGAAGAATGCAAATTCATCCCGGGGGAAGACGGCCGTGGAAGATGAGGAGGACGAGAGTGACAAGGTGTCATCGGCCGGGCTGGTCAGGAGCAGTGACGAAAGCAGCGAGAATGACAGTGACGGTGGCGACAGCTCCGATGCCGGCGGTGGGTGTGAGAGGGAACTTTTTCATTTCCGGGGACTGACGCCATGCATTGCAGAACTTAATAAACACGATCCCCGATCCAGACCTGGGCAGAAAAACACGCGCCTCGAGCAAGTCTACTCGCGGACACGCGATGCCAATCGACAGTCCAGTAAGGTCCAATTGGTACCGGTGGTCGCACGTATGACTGCGGCAGCCGGGAAGACGAACGACAAGGACGCACCGTTTGGACAGCGTCTTGTTTCTCGGAAACCGTCCAAGACTTCTGTCGAGTTGCCTTCCACCACGGATGGCGGGATGGAAATGAGTTTCATTCCCTCTGGTGAAGCTGACGAAGAAGAACAGAGAGCTGGGCGGAAGAAGAAAGAGATCCGGAAGGGTGTCGAAGTGTTTGGGGCTGGTATGGAGAGAGGTGTCGAAGAAGAAAAGGATGAGCTAGGCGAGAACGAGCGGAGCGGTCGAAAGCAGCGTAGAAAGGGGATGCGGAGTGGTAGCAGAAATATATTCAGACAAATAAGATCGTAGCTGTGCTTCCCTCCTCTCAATGGCGGATTATTGTAAGTCATCACAACGATCCTCGACCGTGCTCAACGTCTGAGACATCGTAGCAACACAATCGCAATACGCTGCCATTGCTCACATTCCTCTCATAAAGTCGCCTGCGGTGAGAGTGCCTCACCAGGTCGGTTCGGGCATACCCTCATCAGCTTCATCTCACGCATCTGTGCAGGTCGAACTTCCGCCAGACATCCACCCACTCCCCGACAGCGTTACGCCCTACGTGAGTAGACCCCATCGGCCCTGGCCAAGTCGTTGACTCTGCGACAGTTCGGCTACCCCTTCGTGCTCGAACCGCACGTTCTCACCCTTGAGTCCTCACGGCGCAACGCCCTCGCCGCCCACGCGGCACGGCGAGAAGCCCTCCTCCGATCGCGCGAAGATGAGAAGGAACAGCGACGACGCGAAGCACTCCGGCGCGTCGCGCCCGGGTTCGATGGCCACGGGACTCCGCTCGAGCCCAAGCCTGCAACACAGCGCGCCGCCGCGACCTCGGATCTGGAACATAAGCCTGAAGGTGGGATGCACGTCATGGATAATCTCGTGGATGAACTGGAAAAGATGGAGATGGTCGCTAGTTCGGCGGCAAGGACGATGCAGTGATCGGGGCCAGTGTTTCCCTGAGTCTTGCTAAATAACATGGCCGAGGATAGCTCAATGACCACGACCACGCCGGATTACTGAAGTGACTGGCAGACGTTTATCCGCAGAACATTGCGACCAACATGGAGAATTGTGCACTCGGAGAAACCGTATCTACCCTCGTTGGAATGATCCGACAAATTACATTATCCAGGATATTATTCTTGTCTTGCTTGTACATCAACTATCTGACGCACACCATCCATCATCTCCCGACGACCCGGATCCTTTAGATACGGTCGACTTTCCTGGTTTTACATACCCGTTGCCTTGAAGATCAGAATCAAAGTCATCGTGCGAAGCTTGGGGTGTCTTTTGAGCAGATGCATAGGCTCCCGACAGCGAAATACCCGAGCCCGACGGAAACATGGACGAAGATGAAGATAATGATCCTTGACTGTTCATCGAGAGAAGCCCACTGCTCGAAGACAACCAACCTGACGAACCCGTGGATGAAAGCGACACCCGGAAATTACGTGTAGGTTCAAAGGGAGGTGCTTTGCTAGATAACGTGGATGAACCGACCGAACTTGTTGAGCGAGATAGCGAAGATGATGACGTGGATTGTGAGAAGATGGTGTGAGGAGACTGTGACAACGCTGGTGTAGCCGAGTGGGTAAATCCAGAAGATCCAGGATGGGATATCGAAGAGGAAGTTGAGTGCAAGGGCCCCGAAGGATGCGACAGACCAGGTGGATAAGATAGACCAAGGTCGTTACTTGTTCGATAGATGGATTGCGACCGAGGTTGGTGGCGAGGAAAATGTGGAGGTGAAATCGGCGCCGGACAGGTTCTCTGTGTCAGGGGGTGTCCAATCGTACCAGGATGCGACAGACGCCGCCGTTGTGTTCCCGTCCTTGAAGAATGCTCGTATATGCTATCCCATGTGTCTCCATTCTGGAACACACTCTGTTCTGTGTCATCGATTTTCTGTTGGATCTCCGCAAGCTGGGCCTCTAGATCCTCGATCACGGTGTTCTGTTTCTCCTTCTTCGTTGTCAATCGTTCTAACCTCTGATTCAACGTCGCACACTCTCCCTTCATGCTCTCCTTCCTCTTCCTCAACTCCTCTTCTTGTTTCACTCGTTCCTCCCTGACCGTGTCCGCTTCATTCTTTACGGTCTTCAACATTTCCTCGGCTTTGGCCTGCTTTTCCCTCAGTTCAGGCAGTTCTTGTTCGTCGGCATCGGTCGACCTCCCGACCTGTTCCCGATTTTCATTTGCCCGCTTCACAGCGTCTTCGAGGGCACGGACACGTTGACGTGCTTTAGCTTCTGCGATGCTAGTTTTTTCTGACGCTCGTTTCAGCACATCGATCTCAGCACGCAAGCCAGTCGTGATTTTGTTTGCGTCGCGTCTCGAGGATTTGAGAGATGCTTGCAGCGTGGCTTGTTCTGAGTGTAGGGTGTTTAGCTGGTGTAACAGCGTTCGTAAACGTTCTTCTGGGGTGCACGTCTGGGAAGTCGATGGGACGGACGGCAGCGATTCATTAACGTTGCTTGTCGAAGTAGACGGTGTCTCCGGTGCGGCGATGGTATTATTATTATTGTCATTTCGCTCGTTGTCTGGCGTTGCGCTCTCAGCGTCTGTATTGGTATTGGCATATGCTGAGCACACACCACACGTGTGACGCACACGTGTACACTCACCCTCGGTAGTGACCTGCCTCCGTATCGTCCCTCCGCTGACGAGTGCAAGGTCGATATCATACTGCCTCCCAGGATGTAATCCGTAGATGAAGATGATAGCTTCGTCAGCTTGATCGTTTGTGCGAAGGAAGACGCGCTGCCAGCTAGACCCGTTTACGTCGACGGAGAGCCCATGAGATATCGTGTCCGCGATAATTCCGCGCGAATCCAAGAGAGCATCATCGATCGTGTCTTTGAAGGTGTCACGAGTGAGCTCCGGCTCTGGTTCATCGCTTGTGGAATGTCGACCGTCGAGAGACAACGACAAGATGAAAGTCGCAGACACGGATGTTATTTCTCGTACCGCAAGGGTGAGATGAGGTGTCCATGGGTTTATTGAGTGCCATTCCGTGGGGCTGGATGTAGACGGATCCGAAGGGACGGTGGCTGGTACATCACCCATATTAAGTGGCAGATTGGATTGCCTCAAGCTGGATTGAGAGTGTGCGTGTTGGGTTGTAAGGGTGAAAATGGAAATATATCGATTATTTGGCGCGTCTACTCGCGTTCGAGCGTATGTGGGATGGCCAGTGGCGACGTGGACGTTGTTGACGAGGCGTTGTTTGGATCTAAAGCCTTTGGTAAATAAACCTAACAAATCAGGAAATCATGGAAGTCACTAACACTTACGGACTAAATCCGTGATCCGAGAGAGCACGGTTATGTTCCATGTTATACTCCGGTCCCTATTGCCATAACGGCCCGTAACTCTGACCGCTCGACATTGCACCCGATAGCACTCGACAGGTGGACAACACAAGCCCAGATTATGGCAGCACACCATTCTGCGGACTGTGTATTGGTCACGATCCTGACTCGGACGCTACTAATACTGGCTGTTTCGTTAAATGGCACCTATCAATGCCAGGTAAGTTTCTTTTTTACGTGTGGTGTGGTGTTCGCGTTCAGATGGAGTACTGTCAAAGTTTGTTACGTTTTTCTCAGATTTGACGTCCACAATTTCTACCGGTCTTCGCACGGGTGATCACGGAGGGTGCACATCGTAGAACATAAAAGCTGAGCGGAGCCGTAAGGCTCCCTACCTCTCATCAATCAGAATAATGCTCTGCTCCGCTCTCGCTCTTGTAGCATTCGCCACCTTGGTTCAATCTCAGTCTCTGGTTGTCGTCAACCAATGTAGCGAGAGTGTCTTTCTCTTTACCCAAACCAGCTTTGGGACCATCGCGAATGACGTAACCCTAGTCGCTGGCTCCGGTGCTGACATGGGCATCAGTTTCAATTGGGACGGCGCCATCAATGTCGGTGAGTCGTCGGGCTCGTTCGCCGATGCCCGGATCTCTGTTCATGACCGCAGGTACCGGTTGTGATCCCTCTGGAAATTCCTGTAACACCGGTGGCCCCACATGGAATGGTGAGACTCCCTTCAGCAGAGCCGAATTCAACTTTGTAGGTTCCTCCAGTTCAAGCAGCCTGTTTCTAAATTGTCGACCATTTCATGTATGTAGTATGCTGTTCCTGGTTCGGTGACATACGACATCTCCCTCATCTACGGGATCAACGTCGGAATGCAGATATCCTCGGCTGACAGTAGCTGCGACGCATTTGCTTGCACTATTTCTTCCGGTTGCGTTAGTGGAATCTCACCTCGGAGCTTTTCTTTCACACTTGCGTCAAATTAGCCTGTCCCCGGGCCAGACGGCTCGTGTTATTCTCCCTGCTGCTCCTCTGTCGCCGCCTGCAGTGGTGGTGCTCTCCCCGTGAACGTCGGAGGCTGTCAGGGTAATGCTGGCCCGGGTCCTTACAGTTATTTCTACTATAACAATTGCTACAACGCATACGCCTTCCCCGATAACGACGGTGCCAGTAAGTCATGTCGTCGCGTCTTGGACTAGTAGAACTGACGCCTCCTTTTTTGTCACCACAGACGGATGGACACCCGCCGATCTCGTCGTCTACACTTGCACTAACACCGCAATCACGCTCACGCTCTGCCCTGGCACTACCTCAAACTACCACTGAGCCTGGAGCTCATTCGCGATTATCATTGAGGCATTTTGTCTCCTTGACTGGACTATGTTTGCATGCTAAGTCGCGTGCCTTTCGATCAGAGAAGCAAAGAGTCTCCTTTTTAGACCTCGTAATAGATATGATGCGTGTAGTTTACATCTGAATTCAAGTTTCTGGGTGCTTCTTAAAACAGTGATTTAAAAGAGGTGAGAAGACACAAGAATAACTAGTACAATAATGGGGTAACCATGAAAATTACATCAACGGATTACAACGTACAAACGTCGGGCCGTCTTTCTCTGGTCGATGATCGATCAAGCCACCTACAGAGAATCCTCCTTCTCGCCGACCTTCGTTCTAACAATATCCTCCAACTTCCTCTTCCCGACATCACGAGAGATCGCCCAAGCACTAAACACATGTCCTTGCGCAAACACAGCCTCGATCTCCTCCAACGTCCGCCCCGCAGTCTCGGGAAAACAAAACAAAAAGTGGATCGCAGCCATGAAGTTGAACGCAGCGAACACAAAGTACGTCTTCCACGCGATGGTCGACAAACCAGGGGGAACTGCCCACGCGAGCGCAAAGTTGAAGAGCCAGTTGGTCGCGGTCGACAGCGAGACTGCCTTGGCGCGCACTTTCATTGGGAAGATCTCGGCGGGATACGTCCAGGAAACGGGTCCGATGGTGACGGCGAAGGAGCAAACGCAGAGATATGAGCACACGATGATGCCCTTGGTCACTGCCTCGTGATTCGTGATCACCCAAATTCTAGAGCCGTTGACGGTGCCCCATTCTCCATATCCACCCTGCAAGCCACCGACAAGGCAAAGGAAGAAGCCCATGAGTGTAGAACCGGCGATCAGCAGAGGTCTGCGGCCCCATCTGTCGATGTAGATGATTGCGGGAATAGTGAAGACTACATTGAGGACATATTGGACAGAATCAGCGATAAGGTTACCACGCCGACCAGTCAGACCAGCTCCTTCGAACACATATATGATGTAATACATCATAACGTTCATCCCGGACAGCTGAGACCACATCTGGAGCGAACAGCCAAGGCTAACGCGGCGGAGGATACCAGGTTTGAGAAGGTCTGCAAACGATTTGGCACCCTCAGTTCGCTCGAAAGCGACCTGTTCTTTGATTTCTTCAAATTCTAACGTGACTAGCTGGTCATGACAGTCTCCGTTTCCGTGGAGATCAGCAAGGATCTGAAGCGCCTCGTCCTCACTGTGAACAGAATGACAAACTCAGGACATAACGAGTGGCAGAGCGACAGAAGGCTCACCGATTGTGATCGACGAGCCAACGAGGGGATTCAGGGAACCACAGCATCCCAATGCCAAGGATCACTGCAGGTATGACTTGGAGACCCCAGGGAATGCGGAATGATGCAGTTCCATTGATGTACGAGCAGCCAAATTGGACAAAGTACTGCAGCATGATACCCCAAGTGATCGACCATTGTTGCATGGAAACCAGTCGACCACGGATCGAAGGAGCGGTGATTTCGGATTGATAGATAGGAACCACGGTTGACGAGAGACCAACGGAAATCCCAGCGATAACACGACCCCCTACTAGCATGCCACGGTTCTGAAAATAGAAATAGTAAGTGATCATGTTTGCTATTAGGAAGAGAAAGGACGCGTACGACAGCAGCACACTGCAAAATACCGCCGATAATCCAAATGATGCTAGCAAGAATGATGGTGTTCTTGCGACCAATGCGATCAGCAAGGGAGGTCACTGCGAGAGAGCCAAACAATGAACCCGCAGGCATGGATGCAACGATTGCACCTTGTACGTTTGATGTGGGCTACATCGCGTCATTAAATGCAACGACAGTGTGCTGACATTAACTCACGTTATTGAACACATCAAAGTAGGCTTGGTTCTACACGCGTTTCAGATGACGACGGTCGATGTCACTGGCAGAGCGAGAGACACTCACGCTCAACACACCGGACATGGACGCAATGTCCAGACCGAAGAGACCACCACCAATACATGCAAAAGAACCCACGACATACTGGTCAAAAGCCGTCAGAAAGTGCGAGCAACATTTCTATGCAGTACCTACGGGGTTTCGAGCGATACGTGCGCTGTACTACTTATTGGTGTTAGCGTGCCTGGAACCAAAAAACGAGAATTTGAAACTCACGCTGGGCATGAAGTCCACAGGGATGAAATGAGAGGCGCGCGAAAACGGAGAAGCGCAGCCTTTATACCTCCCAAAGCGTAGTGATACGTGTTTGATAGGATCTTAGTAACTACCCGGCAAAGTAGTCATGAGGTCATGCCATACCGTGACCAAGCTCGGAGCATAAACTTCAAAGTAGACCTGTCAACGGCCAACTAAAATTGCATGCCGTGTAATGATGCACAACAATTGTGGGGTTACGTGGGGACAAGGGATCATCAGCCGGGCCGCGTTGCGGTGGTGCGTGTGATCAAGGAGGCTCTGAATCTATCAGAGACAAACTTGGAGGTTAAGGTCATGGGACAGGTCATGGGAACGAATTTCGTCAGTGGCATCGATTGCGATTCTTCAAGTACACAGCTTTTTGTTGGCGAAAACGTCGAGAACATCGAGCCTCGAGGCTTTCATACTAAGTTTAGTTCGCATGGAAGAAGTCTGATCCATTTCTACCGACGGTGACAACGAGAACGCACATAGATAACACACTGTTGGGTGCGTCGATATTAGATGAAAAGTTCGATACAGCGTGTCAACTTCATCCAATCATTGCTGGTGACGGTGACCACGGATGAATCGAGGTTCTAGCTCATTGAGTTAATCTTTTGGTCGCATGACCAAGTACAGTTGCAACCTTGGCGCTCCATTTGAGATATCTGTCAGACGCAGAATCATGAATGGGCTGAAACCGATAGAAGGAGCGGTTGTTATACTAGAATGCAACGTCAGCAACCAAGTACTACTGCCGACGGTCACCGGACCAATCAAACGGACACTGATGAAGCCCACTGACCACGTTTCGCGTCCTGATCAGCTCTGAACAAGAGCCTGAAATCACTGAGAGACACGCAATGACAAGGCCTTCAATGAGGCACAGCGCGAATTAAAGGCGTGCGAGAAGGCAGATCTCTTCCCTCGCCTTGACTCGGACCAAAATTCATGTCTTTCTCCCTCAGCTCATCCTGGTAATGGCGTTCAGCAGCCGAAAGGGAGGTCCTGAATGTGGCCAAGACCGTCTTGGTGAGTCATTTACTACACTTCAAATCTACAGAAAAGATCATACAGATTCTACCCAGGAATCCAACCCCTCAGCCTCGCGAACGATTTGCCAGGATGAGGGATGCTTTGGAGAGGAAGAAGACAGCCAAGTTTCTCCTCGCCTCGGCACAGAGTGAATTAGAAACTGAAACTTCGTTCATGATTGAGGAGATGGGTCTTGATGAGACCATTCGTTTCTGTGATGCGCACTATAATATTGACGATCCTTATACTGCTAGGTGTAGATTCATTGTAGCCGCATCCAGCCTCACCATGAGTCGTTGATCAGATAACACACAAATCAAAGGGTACATGATCTTCGATCCCTTACATTCCACGATCAAACATATCTATATTATGATAGAACTCTAATATGATCTTCCGAACATGGTCCAGCGCTTCGCATCCTGACCACACGCAACACACTTGCTCTTGCCGGGCTCGAGCGGGGTCCAACGAGCCTGGTCAAAGGGAATAGCGAGCGACTTGGCTCCCGCAGATGGCGCGCGTTCATCTTGAGGTTCCGCACTGTGAAACAAGCGAGCGATTAGCACCCGGATTTAAGAGAATCGCTGAAGGAACGCTCACGATCGACCACTTCGTTCTTTGATGTCATCCTCGCACGCTTCTCGCTCGCACCAGGGAATAACAGCAATGCACTTGTTGTCCAGCGTCGGGACGAAATCTTCCCAACGCGTGACTTCCTTCAAGTGCGAGTTGTACTCATTCAACGCTTTTGTGTACATGTCGCGGTGAATGGTTTCGAGCAGTTGTGGAATTGTGGCTGTCAAGTCTGCGAGCGCAATAGGGGTTTTCGCGCCAGTGTCACGACGAACCGACAACGTTTGTTGTTTCGCGAGATCGTTTGGTCCGATCTCAAGGCGAAGAGGCACACCCTACGGGAAGTAAACGCATCTCGGTAATCTATCTCAAGCCAGGAAGCAACCTGGGAATCAAACCTTTTGCTCCCAGTCGTTAAACTTGTACCCTGGAGTGTAGCCGTCTCGGAGATCAGCCTTTGCACGGATATCAATGTCAATGAGGGATTTGGCAAGTTTGTCACACGCGTCATTGATCTTGTTCCTATCAGCGTCGTTCGTCTTGGCCGTGATACCACACGGAACGACGACGACCTGGATCGAAGCAACACGAGGAGGCAGAACCAGCCCCTGATTATCGCCGTGTACCATGACCATGATACCGATGGTACGCGTGGAAAGACCCCATGAATTTTGCCATGCGTAAGTTTTGCCCTGTCCAGTGGGATCGTTGGGATCCTCGACCACGATATTGAACATTTCTGGTTTCGAGAAGTTTTGGCCAAGACAGTGCGAAGTACCAGCTTGGATACCACGCCCACTTGCTGGAATGAAGCCTTCAACGGTAGTGGTATAAAGTGCGCCAGCGAATTTTTCCTTCTCGGACTTCACACCTTGAATCATAGGAACGGCAAGCAGTTCTTCGTAGACACGCGAGTAGAGGTCAAGGATTTGACGAACTTCTACATCGGCTTCAGCTTGGGTGAGATGAGCGGTATGGCCTTCCTGCCACAGGTATTCACGGGTTCGGAGGAATGGCTCTGAAAAGTAGTAGACACTCAGTGTCCGCGAAACATGATGACGGGTGCATCACACACGAGGATGTTTGAACTCCCATCTCACGACGTTATTCCACAGGTTAAGCTTCAGCGGCAAATCTCTATGGCTCTTGATCCACTTGGCATAATCTAAAACTCTCTGTGAATGAAGTGTAAAGAGCGTCATGAAGTAAACGAACAGGGATACATGACAGTCTCGGAGGTTGGACGAATGGCGATAGGTTCCTCCAATTCAGAGGATCCGCTGATATGTCATTAATCGAGACTGTCAACATGACACGTTCGCACAGGGATACATACGCTCTTGTGACCCATGCAACTTCAGGGGAGAAACCCTCGACGTGGTCCTTTTCGCGCTCGAGGACCTTGGATGAGACAAACATGGGGAAAGACGCATTCTGCACGCCCATGGCTTTTATTTTCTTGTTGAACCAATCTAGCAGGGCGTCACACATCATCGCATCCACCAATGGCTAAACAGACCTACCTTGAATTTCCTCCCAGATGCTGTAAGACCACGGTCTGAGGATATAGCACCCGCTAACGCTGTAATACTCCAACATATCCGCCTTCAACAAAACCTGCCGCGAACAGATGCTCAGAACGCAAATCCGCACTGATTCGGGCCAGGAGTACTCACGTTCTGGTACCAGGCGGAAAAGTCGGCCTCCTTCTTGACGCCGATCGCGATCTGGACGGCACCCTCGATCTTGGCTTCCTCCTTCTCCTTCACGAGGGGCTTGGGGGCTGGTCCGTCTGCCTTGAGGGCAGCAAAGTCGAACTCTTCCACCTTGACGTCCTCTGTTTCGAGGCTCTTGAGGTGGGTGATGATGTCGTTTCCGGACAGGAAGGACGTCGAGCTCGATGAGCAGGCATGGACTGCAAACGTCGACTCTGACGACGCGATGGAAGCGTCGACGACGGTGACGACCTTGGGGAAGGTGTCCTTGTTCAGCGCGAGGGGGGAGACTGGGATCGATGAGGGGATGAGGGTGGTGGCCAAGACAGATAAAGCGACGCACGCGAGTTTTTATCGAGGCTGAAAAACTCTGCGAGGAGATCCTCCGAAGCGAGACGGAGCTCCTTGAGATTCAGCTTCTTGGCGATGGCGGACGAGCTTGTTTCGGTGTCGTCGCGTGCGATGACGACGACGGGGACTGGGGTGGCTGTTTTTGCTGTTTTTGGCTTGTAGACGAGGGTTTTAATGAGCTCGAAGGATGCGGGGACGGCGGGGGTTGCGGCCAAGGCATCGCGCCAGGACGCGGGCGAGTTTGTGTCCTTGTGGGAGACGGAAGAGAAGGACATGTCGATGGAGCGAAAGAGTCGGCGGTTAAACGCGAAGGCTCTTATCAGATCTCGCCCAGAGTGTAGCATTCTTAGTAGTAGTAGTTACTAGGGAAACATCATCGGCTCTCGAACTTCGTCGCGCTTCGCTTCCCCACAGAGCAACTCCACCAACTTGAACGCAAACGCGAAAACAGTGCCTGTGCGTCGTGTATGAGATGCACAGTTCGACATCTTGATGCCTTACCTGGACCTCGACTGTGTGGAAAAGTTAGCGTACAGCTCAGTAGCACGTCGACGACGCACCTCGTCACCAGCGTTCCTCTCCCTGGAACTTTGTCGGACACGACGACAGAATCCTCCTTGTACTCGTATGCTGTCGAGAAATCGAACCCGTCTCTTGGCCAACCTCACGTCCACTTACCTGAAACCAGCGCATTCTTGACCACCGGGTGCGACGTTATCGGCTGCAGCGGAAGTCCAGCCGTCTTCGCAGCCAGCGCACCTAACCGGTGATAATGAAATACGATACGACCGTCTAGACATCTCCGACGCACCTGCACATATCATCGCCACGATTTTATTGCCTTCGTAGTACTCCCGCACCAGCGTCTGCACTTCGCTGCACTGCGACAGCGTCTCGGCGCCCTTGAGTCCACCAGGGATGATCAAGGCATCGTACTTGTCCTGCAGATCATCGTCACCAAGACCCCACGTACCCAGCGCCATCTACACCTACCGGGCCCGCATTCAGGGGCTGCAGAGTTGTATCGGGCAGGATTTTGACCCCCCTTGAGCATACGACTAGAGCTGGACTCGTGCCTCCAGATCCATACAAGGGTCCACCGCTTTGAACGTTGGCAGATGTGCATTCTACACCTGCCCTTACGAGCGTATCATAAGTGACGGTGCTGTGGATATGTCAGTCCACACCGACGTGCAGCAGTGACGCTTCCCTCACAATTCCATTTCTTCCGTACCGTCTGCGATCAATATGAGCGCCTTCTTGGACATCTTCTCGTGTTGATTATCAGAAAGACGACGAACACACGCAATCAATCTTTCTCGGCGAATGTCGCGAGTCAAACAAGCAGCGCTTATTCGGATCGGATACATGAAGTGGACCATAATCATCATAATTTAGCGCTCTACCCGGTCTCATCGTTCGTCGCCTTCTTCAACATGTCCTGCCAGTCCAACGCCAGTTTTGTAAGCGTCTTGCTCCTCGCTATGGACCGCAATGTGAGAATGGCACTCCTATTAACAGACACAAAACCCACCAAACACGGACAGAACTTCTCGCAGCAGGTCGCGCTTCAGCAGTCCCACCACCATCGGACACCAACAATCATCCCTCCCAGGCCGCCTACATCGCGGTTCATTCCTCCTTATCGACATGCCCAGAGAGAACGACGTACCAAAACACCGGACCAAACAAATCCCTGATAAGCTCTTCCGCTTTAGCTCTGAATCCTTCATCCGCAATCTTTTTTGCATACAGCAGCAACGCCTGCTTGTATTCAGACGGACTCTCAAGCATCTTCGCAGCGTGCATTTTACACTCGAGATGGCCTAACGTCAGTGCCGTGTTCCACCACTCAGGTCGTCCCTTGTGTTCGATCGTTCCGGTGATGTTGCAAATAGCACTTTCGACCGAGGCAACAATTTCTTTGTTCGCGCGTTGTCGGCCTTGCCAGACATCCGACCCCTCGGCCCACCAGCGCTCGCTAAGTTTAATCCACGAACAGAGTTGAGGGTCGAAGGAATACGCCACTCCAGTCGAACACTGGATGATGGGCGCACCATTCGGTCGAGTGGAGGCCGAAAGGATAGTGCAATTTGGAGCATTTAGTAACGAATCGACAGTGGTTGGAGGGAAATACGCCGATTGTGATTTGACGTTTCTAATAGGCAGGATTACAACGTGACGTTGTCGATGTGCAAATGCACTCACATACAAGTCAGCTTCCCTGACACAGTCAACAACAGAAGCGCAGTTTTGCAGCTCTGCATTATTGCGCACGTTGAGCCTAGACTGAGCGTAGGCATTATCCTCGTGGTGGACTCGAGGTTAGCTAACATGAAGACAACTGTAGGCGTTCGGCTCACCTCCTTCCCGTATGTGAGTACACATTCACCGACCCATCTTGCGTTGCTACTGCACAAAACGAGGATGATGCCGTCAGGCCAACCACGGGCGATGGCAGGTAGTCCAACCACTGTGTTTGCTTGCCGCTGACGAATGACACCTCCGTCGGCCCCTCTCCCTCAGAATTCCGAGCCTCTAGTACATCTTCGGTCCCGTCCACTTTCACGCTCAACAACGTCAATATAGTCGGTGACGGCAGCACGTCGGGGGCATGTAGAAGGCGTGGTGCTTCCCATCTTGAACCCGCACTAGTGATCTCGCGAACGGCGACGCTCTCCCTCGGTAAACCTCCACCTAGCGTACGCGGTTTGGCAGATACTTCGTCCTCTAAAACGGAGGCTTTTCGCTTGCCTCTACCCATCTCAGGGGTTTGTTCCAGAGAGTCGATGGGAACATCCATATCCATGGGGCCGCCCATTTCAATATCCGCATCGAAGCCACGCATGCTCGCCACAGGCGACGGTGAAGAAGATACGAGTCTTGGTTTTGATGCTGGCGGCTCCTGGACAGGTGGTGCGGATGCTGCAGAAGGTATTGATGACATGAGAAGAGGCTGTACACGTTTCTTTGTGCTTTTCTTAGCAACTAATTTATTGATGTGTTCGCCTCCATTAACGGCTGCCGTGCCGAACCCGGACTGAGTATTCTGTGAAGTCGCGCGTGGCGTTGGGGAAGGGGGAGGGGTAATGCGGGACGTGGGAGGAGCAGTCTCATCTCCATACGTAGTGCCATGAGAGAAGCCGTCAGGGATAGGGGGAGCGGTGAATCCGAATTTCTGCAGATATTGCGTCTGCGCGCTGTAAGGAGCGATGCCCTCCAACTCTTCGGCGTCGAAATCAAACACTGCAATCGTGCCATCTGAAGAAGCGGCGTATAGAGTGAGCCCGTCCCGGGACCTTTGGTGTGTCAAATTGGGGTAAAGAATTCATCGTGGAACTCACCAGCTGAGGTCCATGACATGTCGTTCAAAAACTTCCCTGGCAACGATAAGAGGACGAGCGGTCTTCGTCTGCCAAATTGAGATGGACCTGTCGTCTGCTCCAAGGGCGACGACAGAACATATATTCCAGGTTGCAAGGGGTGCAGTTGGATTACGCAGAAATATGTGTGGGTTATAGCTCTAATGCAATGTGACCCAGCTGTACCGAAACAAGGGACGATGGTGCTTACTGCAACTTCAACGGTATTCTCGTGACCGACTAGACTGATTTCCGAAGTCCAAAGACCTCGGGTGATGACAGCAGCAATGAAGACGAATCCCCTATTATTGGTCGCGTTGGAGGCTGTGATATGAGCGCCATCCGGAGACCAGCTAGAATGACGGTGAGATAAACCATGCAAGAGGGCTTGGGAACAGACCTGAGACGGCGAAAGAATGTGCTGCCAGGCGAGTCTACGAATGGTTTTGTTACTTCGGCCTCCAGACCCCAATCGGTTGTCCGCCAGATCTTGACAGTTTTGTCGTCTGACTGAGTGGCCATGAATTCGCCCACGGGATCGAAACAAACGCCTTTGACAAATCCGTTGTGCTCATCTAACTTGCGTATCCGTTCTAGGGCGGTGGGATAAGGGCACTCTGAAGAAGATGGTCGGAGCACATACCGAGAGTATACCCACACCAAATAATCACTTTCGAGTCCAAACCGACCGAGGCTAGGTAGCGGTCTTCGGGAGCCCAGGCAATATCGACGACATCTGTGAAAAGGTAAACATGAAATGGATGTCACGGACACACATTAAATACCGCTTTCATGGCCAGGTAGTCGTTTCATCGGTTTCCAATTTTCGATGTTGATCTCGTTCGAACCAAAGACCTTACCCCGACCTGATCTGTTCCGAAGCCACACATTAGTAGAGACAGCAGAGGGCTGCGCAAGCATACACACGGGTCAAGGTCCCAAATCATGATGATCTCGTCGTCGCTGCCACTCGCCAACCATCTTCCCGAGTGTGCCCATCTGACGGTGAGCACCGGCCCGGTGTGCATGCTGAGAGTGCACAGGGCTTTCGGCGGGCGGTTTGAGAGTTCTGAGGCGGAGCTGAGGATGGGTTTCGTGCTCCATATGCGCACTTTTGCGTCGAGTCCACCTGTTGCTATTCGCGAGCCGTCGGGGTGGACGTGAATGGAAAAGATAGCGAGGCGTTTCGTGTCTTTGGCGCTATCTGGTGACTTAAATACGAATATATGCGTCTATGAACGAACTGGACGTACCTCTGTGCATTACCCATGTCGGTTTTGTGAACCGCATAGTGTTGGTTACTGACGAGGAGGCTGTATGCTATAAAAGGAGCGGGTCAAGTTCCCTTCCTTTCCCATCGACCACCAACGATGAGAGTCGTCGCTCTGCTGCCTCTCGTCTTCTCCACCGTCCTCGCGACGTTCATTCCCGACAGCCAGGTCGTTCTCGGTGATACTGACAAGGCCACCACAAAGATTCACGAATGGATAGACGGAAAGCCATTCGTACAGGAGCACGGCTTGTTGTGTGAGTCTCTCGACAGCGCTCCCCCGAAAGACACTGACATCACACAGATGAGCTTGTCCAGCACCCACACTTCTCAAACTACCAGCTAAGGATCACCGAGCCTACGCTTTGTGATCCTTCAGTCAAACAGTACTCTGGCTACCTTGACATTACTGATGATAAACACCTCTTCTTTTGGTCCGTTCCTTTCTATACTATGTCCTGCAATCTGGCTGACGACCATGCATTTCACAGGTTTTTTGAGGCCCGAAACTCACCAGAGGATGCCCCCTTGGTTATGTGGCTGAACGGTGGCCCTGGCTGCAGCTCCTCCACGGGTCTTCTCTTCGAGCTTGGCCCTTGTCGCATCGCTGACAATGGTACCAGCACCACTTATAATCCCTTCAGCTGGAACACGAACGCAAACGTTATATTCCTTGACCAGCCCGTTGCCGTGGGATACTCCTACGTCGAGGACGGGAGTACCGTCGACACCAGCCCGGCCGCCGGCCAGGACGTGTACGCGTTTCTCCAACTATTCCTTAACCGCTTCCCGGAGTACGCATCCCTGCCATTCCATCTCGCTGCTGAGAGTTATGGTGGCACGTACGCCCCAAACATTGCGAGTGTCATTCACAGCGAGAACAAGAAAGCCCCTTTCGCAGCCAGCAACGCGTTCCTCAGGATCAATCTTGCGTCTGTCATGATCGGAAACGGCATGACCGACAATTATATCCAGATGGCCTCGATACCTGACTACCTCTGCGAGGGACCATACCCAATCTACGATGATCCCGAAGGACCTCAGTGCAAGGCGCTCAGGGCAAAGGTTCCCATTTGCCAAAACCTTATAAAGGCTTGCTATAATTTTAATTCCCGCCTGGTCTGCGTTCCTGCAGCTTTGTATTGCAATAGCCAGTTGTATGCTCCAATTCAACGTGCGTCAACCTCAATTTCCTTGCCTATCAGCTCGAACATCATCACACTCTTTCCTTATTAGAATCCGGTCTGAACCCCTATGATGCGCGTCGTTCTTGTGACCCCGCTACGGATGGTCCGCTCTGCTATCGAGAAATGGGCTGGATTGAAACCTACCTGAATCAGCCTGATGTTAAAACTGCACTGGGCGTGAAACCTCGGCAGAACTTTGAGTCTTGCAATATGGGTGTTAATCAGGCATTCACCCTTCAGGGAGATTCAATGCACAACACACCCGCTTTGTTACCTCCATTGATTAATGATGGTGTGAGGTTGCTGATCTATGCTGGAAACGCTGGTAAGCCGATTTCATTCATGGTTGATACCGGTCGGCTAAAATTTTACCCTGCTAGACATGATGTGTAACTACATTGTAAGTGCTCAATATCAAGGGTGTGGAAGGTTACTTATGTCTTGTAGGGCAACGAACGCTGGTTGGAGGTTCTCGAAACTGACTTCCTCGACGAATTTACAACTGCGGCGACAGAGCAATGGCTAACGGGATCCGGAAAAGTCGCGGGGACCGTTCGTAGTGCAAATGGAGGTGGCTATAGTGCAGGCAATATCACCTTTGTCACGATCTTCGAAGCAGGGTTAGTCTGCGGTTACGCGTTTCGTAGGCTACCGAAAACTGACTTGGTATTGCAGCCACATGGTTCCTTTCGATCAGCCAGAGGCTGCCTTGGTAAGTCGTCTATGCGGTAGTCATGAACATTCTGCTGAAAGTATCCCACCAGGACATGTTTACAAGGTGGATTAGAGATATCCCTCTGGCATGAAGGATGTTGTTTGTTTTCTGGCGCTTTTCTTGAATAACCCAACATTTTATTATGCCGTTATCTTCATGTATATTGTTGTGGCTAGCGATATTTATCTCGAGAATGCTTAGATCCCAGACCTGTATTATACTGCCGTGCGTGAAAGTCTCATACTCGTATTCGGCCGGTGTTTGGTGGCTCCTGCAAACATTTAGCAAGGTGGGCTAGAAGCTATGATGTGATGCTACGGAAAACCATCGATTTGATGCAGTGCACGAAATTGCCAAGGACAGTGTCACTCAAAAAGAACTAGTTGAACCAATATTAATGATGCATGCCAAAAGTCACACAACGAAGGTGGTTATCCCTCGATCTCGGGTGTGCCTAATTGGCCGAGGTGACTTCTAAATCGGAAAGATTAGTCTGGCTTAGCAGCGATGATCAGGTACAAGTTATTCGAGGGGAAGGACAATCTTTCATTGGGATAGCTTGACGACAGCACAAGAAACCAAAGGCGAAGTCATTTCGTACAATTTCAAAAATAGCCAATGTCCGTAATACCCGCTTACTCGAACGAGACACTAGTTCGAGGAGGCCTCTCTTTGACTATCGCGAACGAGCTCGTAGTACACTGCTCAGGAAGTGTAGTGAGAGGTGGTACCAGGGCAAAGCGTGAGTGTGATATCGGTGTTTGGACAAGTGTAGACGACGAAATCGGCAGGCGTATATCCACCTATGTGCGAGAAAGGAGAAATATGAGCAATCGTATATACATAGTCCGAAGCGAAGCGACGCGACTCACCGGCGCCATCGTTGTCAGGGAAGGCATACGCATTGTAGCAGGTGTTGTAATAGAAGGCACTGTTAGGACCGGGACCAGCATTGTTCTGGCAACCTCCGCCGCTCGCAGGCAAAGCGCCACCGCTGCAGGCAGATGCAGAAGAACAACATGGAGAGTAACATGTACCGCTTCCCGGACCAGGAACGGGCTAATTTTACATCAGCTGTGAAAAACAGAGCTTCGGTGGAAAGTTTGTTTACTGACGCAACCGGATGAGATCGTGCAAGCGAACGCGTCACAGCTACCGTCCGCCGAAGAGATCTTCATCCCAACATTATAGCCGTAGATGAGGGAGATATCATAGGTTACAGAACCAGGGATAGCATACTAAATGAAAGGCACTAGAAGATTACACCGTGCTGCTTGAGCTGGAAATATACAAAATTGAATTCGGCTCTGCTGAAGGGAGTCACACCGTTCCAGGTGGGACCACCAGTAGTGCAAGATGAGCCTTCACTGTTACATCCAGTGCCTGCGCCGATTGTGAGCAAAGTCCTAAGCACCTGACCAAGGGACCGAAAACTTACCAACATTGATGGCTCCGTCCCAGTTGGAACTGATGCCCATGTTTACGCTGGACCCAGCACCAAGTGTCACGTCGTTGCTGATACTGCCAAAACTGTTCTGGGTATAAAGGAAGACAGACTCGCCACAATTGTTGGTGACTGTCAGAGACTGGGCCTGAGTCACGGTCACGATTGCTGCGAGAGCGAGGGCAGAGAAAAGATGCATGTCTGATATATGGGTGATGATGTTATGACAGGACTGAACATTCACCTTTATATGCTTTACTACGAAACCTAAACCTGCCCGGTGACCTAGTATAAGTTCCGGGAGCACTAGAAAATGTTATACTGATGACGAAGCGGAAGCTCAAAGTGGGCCAAGGTGATGGAATTCGACAGGAAACTAAGCACAGTGCATCTTGAAACCATCACATCAATAGGATTGGTGTATGGGAAGACGAGCGGTGAAACCATCCGAGAACATTGCAAAGAACTGCGCTCACCGCCACCGGAGTTGGTCTCAGACGAGAAAGGCATATTTAGCAATGCAACGTTGCTCATAGCGATCATGCATTGCATAGGATTCGAATAGGATAAGTATGGAGACGGTCTCACTGTCCAATTGACTCGTTCTATTCTCAAAGTCCTGTGATCGCATAAAAATCCGATCCACATGGTGATGCAATTGCTGTATAAGAGGGTCACCCTTTCGGATCTAGGGAGCCGCAAGTTAGTAGCTGAGGAACTAGAAATTCACATGAGACAGAATTGTGCGCAAAGAAGAAGTGGCAGATAAACCCTCAGCTCAAAGTTGCGATGGAGGATTCGGTGTGTATGTAACCCTCCCTTCGTCTCCGCTTCCCATACACACCTCGAGAATACCAAGGGATTCTTTGTCTTTTCAGATCACAAGATGGGTGTCAAACAGAACATCATCCTAGTATCCTTACTAGTACACTGAATAATGGAGATAAGGTCCTTGTTCAAGGGCCGAATTATCCTGGTGCAAGGATGCGATGCAAGCCGCCGCATCTGTCACAGGTTGAGTTCCCAACACGCATCACTGGCATTTGACTCACCATGCAAGTACTCATCCGCAGCTACGTTGACGACCGCTGGCCCGATCATGCAAGCTGTGGAAGTCATCCAATCTGACTCAGGCGCTGTTCACCTAAGAATACGCATAAGCTCATGAAAAGTGAAAGCATGCTGGAGCTTGGTTACCGCCCATCAGTCTAAGAACAAAATGGAGATGTTAACTGCCACAGCAGACTCAATGAACACATACCTGAATGATCTAGTAAAATGACGTTCACTGAAGAGAAAGCTGCAAACCTGAGCTTATGTAAGTAATTCGGGCCGCCAATGGCGCCTTTGTTACTGTCAATGTCATGCTTGGTGTTGATTCCCGATGGAGTGTCAATGCTGAAGCGCTAACTGCTAGCACGCGTTCAATTTATGGACACGGAACAATTGTCAGATAGCGCGCTATGGTTTACTTCGCTCGAGGGGCAGTGTTCGACAAGTGAACGCCGAAATGCCTCCGAGTCTGAGGCAATTTCAAGTCACAAGAAATACAGTGCTTATTTCCTTAGATCCATGCTCTCCGGTAGATGCGGATACTATTTTTTGACCGTGACGACTTTCGTCGACCTGTCGTATCAAGGGCTCTGGTGAACTGAAGACCATCATGACAATCCTCTAACTTGCGAAAAGGTACGAATTGTGTTGAAAATCAGCCATTTGGCTGGCGTACTCGCCCCACGAGTTGAAACACCACAGGTGTGCAGATACGTATTACCAAGCGGTTTTCCATCGTTGATTTCTTTTCTCACTTTTACCCTCATGCAGCTCCGTAAATGCTCGACCGATAGCTTGTATGCGCTCGCCGCTCGGGGATGGACGGATGGATGGCTGGTGCTGTTTCATCAGATCCATCCGATGATCTGTATGCATATGGCTATCGTCAAAGCTACTGTACTTGTGACCACTGATGCGCCATCGCCGAGGTTCCTTGACATAGTATTACTTGGTCCGACGGTCCCAAGAACCGCTTCGCCAGGGTCCTTCGTCTTTCCCCCTATCGATTCTCTCGATATCCTTTATGATGAGCGTCGAGTTGGCAGCCCCATGCCGCCACCACAGTGTCGGCAGTCTCACTACCCGGTGGATTGCTCCATCCTTACAAAGAAGTAGCCGTACACGTTGCTGAAAGTACGTCACCGGACACGACTTGCTATTACTTACATCCTCGTGCCCGCAATAATACCGATGCAACCTTGTTTTTTTTTCGGGCTCAACTTCAAGACCTTGTGATTCAAGTCCAACCAAGGTAATTATGGTAGTACTGGAACGAGAGAAGCACAATTTCAGCCTCCGATGAAACGATGAACAGCTCGCCAAAAATAATATTGTATACCTTTATGACATTGACCTTCCTCGTCAGTCACATGCTCACCGCCCGCCGTCACTCCCTTCTTCCACTAGAAGCGTGCAAGATGACGATAATGTATTCCCCATCAGTAGGTGAAATCATCACGCAGCATTCACACCAATTCAGTTTCTCATCTTTCGAAAATGCTTCAGCTCCGGAACGGGCGCTGTGCAGTCAAACCGAAAACTAAATGAATATGTCTCAAATCAATGGAGTGAATGAATTTCGACACAAGGATGGCACACCCAGCCCTGTAAGTCTACGTTTTGTTAGGCTGCGTCGTGGATCGCACGGTATGAGACGCCACCTCGAGACGACCGCTTACTACATCGGCGTCTACTGGTGAACCTCGCAGATATTACGACATGAGAAGTTACGGAGCAGCCATTCGTTGAAGCGATGCAAGATGCCTGCCTCATTCCTTATGACAGTGTGGGCTTGTTCCATGTTCGCATCCGAATCCAATCGCATCCGGCCGTCGCGTTCTGGCTTATCTTCATCAACTCATCAACGATATCGTATCTGATAAACGCCCATTCAATAAAGGATATGATCTCGTCACTTGAACAAAAAAACGAAACACGGCATCATAACTAGTACTGAAGAGAATATGTACGAGACACATGTGTGGAGGTAACGAGCTCGCGAACGCTCGCTATATGATGGGTGAGAGGATATCCATCACCGCCGATTGTGTATTCGCTTTGATTTGATCTCATTCCAGACAGGTTACAAGTCGACGACTCACCAATGGGCGCGCCGCCGCCCATGGTGCCTTGTGGCGGCACCAGGGCACACGTCAGAAGCGTCCAATTGCAAGATATTGACACCGGCAAGACAGTTCTACTGTGAGCCCTTGCAAAAATGGCGGATCCATACTTGGTTCCCGCGATACGTTTACGGTATCGAAGGACTAGATCCCAATCCAATCTGGTGTTATTGTTGCAATCGTGTTCACATACCAGTGGGTCCATTGACTTTACTTGGCGCTTTGCAAGGCACCAGAGGTTACTAGTATGAAAGCTACGCATTCGAGCCGCCGCCTTTGACAAACCCTCCATACAGCGTCCGCTCATAGCGGAGGCACGCGGCAGTACCGGATCGCTCAGACCCACTGTGACCTTACTCGCGACCGCAAAAGCACCCCGGGCGCTGGGTTGCCAGCCTATCAGGTGTCCTATATTGACGGAGTAAAGTAAGGTTGTAATTATTAACTCGGAAGCATTACAATTGTCGCCCAACTGATACCGAGTAACTTTGGATATGCATGTAACCAACGCGGGTTGTGTACGTTAGAACCGTTAGTATTCATGCGCCTAGCCTCATTCGTGGCACATCTCGCTTGACACGCAAGGGCGTCGCTCTGCAGAGTGTATATTTACTGTGCGAGACACCGGACGTCTGGTGTCCGTACAGTAGCGCAATCCCTCTTGTAGCTTCCACTACAACGATGATGATTGGCTACTAATGTTAGCGTGATGTGCACGGTGTTCTAGACCAGCGACTAATCGCATTAGCGTGCCCGATCACACTGATCATATACCGTGATGTACCTTGTCCGGAGACGTATCTGATCCGGCAGGCAAGACTTTGTAATTGAGCTCCTAGTAAGAAAAATTGGCGCTTTATATCCGACAGAAATAAAGAAAAAGAGAAGCAGCAAGATGGGACTCTCAGGGTAAGCCTACTAGGAAAACGGCAACTTCCCGACGGAATGGTGTCAACTGGTTGTGGTTCCCCGTGGCACCTGCCACTCAGGTTCGTTGATCCCCGTGAACCGTGATTCTAAAGACAGGAAAAAAAAAAGAAAAGTCAACAGTCAGGGTAGACGCGTGGTTCCGGAAAGTTTGGGCTCCGTCGAGGTCACGGGAGGAGAAAAAAAAAAAAGAGGGTGCACCTGTCCATAATGCATACTACGGAGACAAAATGCAGTCCGTAGGCAGTTTCTATGCCACTATGCGAATGGGTCCCCTACTTTTTTTCTAATACCTGCCGAGCGTGCTGTGTTCTGATGGTTCGTATCCCCTCCGTTTCTCGAAGGCTGACGTCAACGGGCGGGCACTCCGAGGAATCCAACATGCCAGCTCGTATGGCGCCGTAAAAGATGTTCAACAACATTAATATTGTCGTACTCGGTGTGGGACCCATCGCCAGTTCTTCGTGATCTAGTACTCTCTCGGCCTCATCGTTTTCTGCTGTTACCTGACGTCGCTAGCATTGCGTGCTACCGCAACGTTACAGGGCGGAGGAAAAAAGGCGTGCACACACTAAGCACGACTGTCGCTGTGCGTGGGCGAACGTTGACTGTTCATTCAACGGCCAGCGAGACCATGCAGACGTTGAACAAGATGGTATTGGGATCTCGATGAGAGATGCATCGGGCACAGACACGATGGCGTATCCGAGTCGTGGACCGACAACTCACCGAGCTCGGTTGGATCCGCCGCCACTGGTTGGGGTCGGGAGATCAGGTTTATTCCATGGCATCCCTGTCCTTTCCCATCTTCTTCCTTCACGTATCATAATCTATCCTGTCTTTATTGCTCGTTTCTCCCACCCATCAATGAAACTTTATCGTCGACCGAGAGAATCGTGGGAACCCAACAGCATTCTGAAAGGCTTGAAGCTTGACGTCTACGGTAGTCCAGTATCATCGCAACTTGGAAATTAGACGAATTGTGCAAGTTACTGCGTTTATATTTGATTCTTCCTTTCCTTTCCACAAAAAATTGTACAGATGATGTCACTAAGTAATATAAGACTGATTATCTACGGGATGCGAGATGGTATTGCTGACATGCTATGAAAAAAAAGGAAACGAGATGAATGCAAGAGCATGGGTAGATGAAGTGAATAAATGAGCATATTGGAGACGAGGAGCTTGTTTCGTTTTTTGCCTGGGTGAATGAGATAGGGTACCCTCCTACGACTGAGTAGCCCCGTCGCAAAAACCATGAAAGCGACTCGTGCACGATATATACACAATGAGAATGAGAACCAAAGACCCAAATTTGCGAGGGGCAATGAAGGTCATTCCACAACAAACGACGCCCGATAAAGAGAGTAAATGTGTACACGTAATTCCACAACAAGGTCGATGCAGGACGGAGATAAAAACCCAGGAAGGAGCGAGGTAGATGACGATGCGAGACAGGAAGGGAAACGAGTGAGATATAAATGCTGAACGAGTAAAGAGTGGAACGGTTGGTTGCGGAAGGAATAGGGAAAAGGAAGTAACGTGCGCAGCTATAACATGCGATCAGAAGAACAGCCATTGTATGGATGACCTGAAACTTACTGGTTGCAAAAGAATTATTGTCTTTTCCAGAAACCTCTGACAGTTCCGATGCGGGTACCCTTGGTGGATGCTGGCATCGGCAGTCGGGATGATGGAGAAACTGAGGCCACAGCCTCCGTGAGCGGTTTTTCCAGGGTCGTAATGGCCCGTGGGATTTTTGGCGGTATGCGAGCAGGTAACACAGGAAGCTTTGATATATGAGTCCCTGGGCCCGTGCTGGCAAGCGCAGGTATCTGTCGTGATTGCGTTGCAATCACGTTCGCCAGCTTGGGTGGTGGAGTGAATTTAGTCGGGGCCTGGGGTATCCTGGATTGTGCAGCAGTAGGCGAAGGCAGAGAACCATGACTGACAGAAGGGAGCCTAGATAGCGTCGTTCCCTTGATCGCCGACATCATAGGTGCCTTGATACTTTTTGGTTTCGCTGTCAACCGAAAGATTGATTTCGACCGGGGAGCTGCAGGTGCCGAACTAGTGGAGAGCATAGGATCAACGCCTGCTGCGGACGCCAAAGATGTCCGCTTACTGGAAGCTGGAAGAAGGGAAATGCGGGACGCATTTGGGGTGACCAGAGGACACGCTAAAGAAATACGGGACTCAGATGCCGACGCAGCGGACATGTCTGAAATCGAGAGCTGAGACGTGCTCTGGAAGGTAGTAACCGTGGATGCTGACTGAGGGACGGGGGGTAGGGAACCAGTCATTAGATTAGCCCGAGACGATACTCTCGAAAGCGGGGTCTTTGGGAAAATGGAAATTTCCACTGGGTTTGCATTGTCCGCTGCAAGTGATGACATCAGAGTGGGCGATGTGGGTAAGGGAGGAACCTCTTCAAAGGAAGATGACAAAGTAGGACGCTGCGAGCTGAACGAAGCTCGAGAGAGGGAAAACGAGGCTCGAAGGGAAGCAAGAGAGGATTTCTTGCTCAGCGACTTTCTCGGTTTATTTTTTTCCTTGTCCTCGGTATCACTATCGTTGACCGAGTCATATTCAGCCTCGTCTGCCGGCTGACTGGTGGTAGCAGATGGAACCTCACTACGACCAGGGGAAAAGCGGGAAATAAGACCAATGAAACGCGCGCGTTTCTTGGGTGTCTTCAAGCCCTTATCTTTCTTTTCCTGAGTCGATCCCGGGCTCAAGTGCGTGGTAGACTTGCGATCCGCAGTGGATGGTGTCAGAGACGCAGTTGTCGCGACAGACCAACGAGATTGCGTGCGTATTAAACTCGGAGCGCGGAGGCATTGATTTTGATCAGGTGGCTCAAGGGTCTGAGGGACGGTAGCTGCCGATAAGATGTTCGTCACGGGCAATGAAGCATGACTGGGAGAGTATGGGAATGCGGCCCCTCGAACGGGAGAAGTTGGCTCATGGATGAGTTCCCTGAAAACGGGCTGATCGCAGAGTGGGGAGGCAGGAAGGGCGATATCCTCCGGGCAACATGAAGGGGCTGAGAAAACAATGCTGGTGGGGGAAGTGGCAGAACTGGCATAGGGCGTTGTGAATGAAGTCTCGCGGGAGAGAGTACACGAAAAGCTGGAAAACGTTGGAGACGGTTGGACTGAGTCCTTGTCGTCCATGATGGGAGGTAGCAACTGAATATCCTGATCCTGTGGATGCATGGGACAGGAGTCACCACGCTTGTGGAGATAGGTGTCGAGGATGGGGCGCTCGTGGCGAAGAACAAGGTCGTGCTGAAATTCGCCGTGGACGACGACAGACACGGGAAGCGGAGGAGGGATCTCCTGAGGCTGGCTCTGGTCTGAGGAGAGGGTGCTCGTGAAGGATGGTAGACGAGAGATGCAGGCAGAGGACGAGCGGGAGCGCATGGCACGCGACGAGGTGGACTGAGTGATAGAAGAGGCAGGGGAGGGAGGGGGAGCTGGAAGGGGCTGAGGAGAGGGTGAGGAGGGGGGAGTGAAGGAGAGAGAAGTAGAACAGACCTTGTCATAAACGCGGGGGGACGGTGGAGCGGTGGAGTCGGACTTCCAGTGTGCCATTTCCTGTACGATGAAGCGGAGAGCACGGAGACGCTCCTGTTCCTCGAGGTCGGGGTCGTCGGTGATGGAACGGTCTGGTTGCGGAAAGAAGAGCGCGTCATAAGAGGGGCAAGGGGAGGAAGTGCGGTCGGAGGAGAAGCGGGGAAGAAGAGGGGAGTCAGGGCGATCTACGGAGCAGGCTCGGTGTGCGCCGAGGGATGAGGAGGGTGACGGAGACGGAGGGCGGGACGACGCAAAAGGAAAGTCCGAGTGTTCTGAGAGGGCAAAGTCGTACTGGTGCTCGATCCACGAGTGGACGCGAGCGTTGCGATTGGCTGCAGAGTCGGAGAGGAGTTGTGCGAGGAGAACAGAGTATGCCGCGTCGTCCTCAGACATCGACGTCCGGGACTGCATCTGCAACTGCGAAGACAGCATCTGCGGGGTGGGCAAGAAGAAAAAAATCTGGAACGCGAGTCCATTTTATTCACACTCGAAAATCAGCCATCACATAATTTTCTAACGGCGTGTACTGAAGCGCAAATCAGCCGACCCATTCTCTCGGTGCCCCCGTCGCTGATGTAATCAATCCCCCAATACCCGGCACCGACGCTTCGTCGCTCCCGCGAATTTCCACGCCGCCTACACCTACAGCAACAGATGTCCCAATTGTCTGCCAGTGCCAGCATCTTGACATGTACAATTTGTTCTTTCTGTCTTTCTTTCTTTCTTTCTTTCTTTCTTTCGTTTTGCATGACGTTGGCACCATTAGCACTCCCCTCCTTTTCATTGCCGACCCGACCCTTCATTTTGTCCTCCGTGAATTGAATCTTCCATATGCCCTCTTTTTGTCTACCTGCCTTGTACCCCATCACCGCCATTCCATTTCTCTTTATCCCTCTTGAATATGTCGCTCGTATGTATACTTACGGAGAGTCACACTCTCTTCCAGTCGCATGGATGCTCACCTGTGTTCGGCGCCACACGCCAACGGCGATATTCCTTGCCCTGCCGTGAGCCGTTGTCCCCACTGGCAGCCTATAAGCCCTCGCTTGGATGGCGCCCACATCATTTCAGACGGACCACCTTCTACCGAATCGGATGTCGTTCCCCACCAACCAATCAGATCCTTTATTTCATCCTACCAACGTTGGACAACGTTCATTTCTTGTACTCGATCGAGGAACCGTTCCGCTAATTTGTCGTTACCTCCCACACGGCCACACTTTCTATTTACATTCAGAGCCAAACCAAATATCGCCCACGCGCACTACCCGACACTGACGCCGAGGTCCAATCACCCTTCACCTCTCCAAACGGTTAACGTCACGACTTCCCTGTCGCCTGCCTGAGATTAGCTATCTGTCGCTCGTCAAGGAGGGATCTAGGGACTCTGGCAAACTTAATGGCAGGCGGCCCCCTCCGGCAAACAGCATTCCAAGTGGCATGTACGGCCACCCTCCATACAACAGGCCCCGATCACTAGCACTAGCGGTTTCCAGGAGGCTCTGCATCAAAATTTTCATGTCGACCTGATGCTCGCAGTACAGGTTTACGTCGCTCGACGACATGTGGGTGCACAGTCGTAATGTCAGCTTCCAGGAACGTTCCATCACACGTTCCTCCGTCCACAAGATCCCCTACCCATATAACTACGCCTGCAAAGCTTCTTAGCAGCTAGACAAAGTTATTGTGCCCGGTTTGACAAGGTGTTGCCTACAGTAGTAGATTCTCCGGAGGGAATGCCCACGAGACTATGTACCCCGGGGGTATAACTCAGGAGGTGACAAATTCAGAAGACTTTGTCACACTTCGACAGCTTCTCCCTTCTGTCGACGTCCCATTTCGACTGTTCGAAAAAAAGGCCGGCGTGCTGCAGAATTTGGAACTGTTCTGTGGTGGCCAAGAGTGCTGTGTGGAATCGTCAGCAAGCGAAACCGCCCCATAACCGCTTCTCCAGCGCAAACACCATTATAGAAGTTGGGCACTTCGGGGCCTTCGGGAAGGTAGCGGAAGCGACGAGAGAAGCCTGCTTCGACGTTTCGCGTGGTGGCCATGCGATGCTTGAGCGTTCAACTTGAAGGTTCCAAATTCCAATCGATCAATCGGGTGCCGGTTTGGACACTCGTTTTTGGCCGTCGTCTGACAACATAGAGACTCATCTGTCGCCCCGGGACTGCATTCATAAACACCTGCATACAGACATATCCACGAGATGCGCAGCACGACCAAAGAACAAAAAAGGAGGAACTAGGTATTGCCTTTTTTTAAAAAAAAGTTCACACCTCGGGAAAGGAGTCGACACATATGGACATGCAATGATCCGATCGATCGGACACTACTACGCGACTCGCCGGCGCATGGCAAAAGATTGCGGCTTCGGCTTCGGCTTCATGTGCACGCTTGACGACTCTGCCAAGAACGAAAACTAGAAGCTCCAGAGCGGGTATCCACGTACACGAACACTTAGCACATACCTTGGAAGACGATAAATAATTACCACTGGTCAGTCCTCGGGCCCATTTTCCATCGTCTCAATATTCTACCAGTCGGTAGTGTGGTAGAAGAGCGCCGGAAGAGCACTGCCTCTCACCAAGCCACGTCAAGATTTAAAAAAAAAATTCACTTATGATGGAGACCGTCTACGTCGGACGTGTGACCTGGGGCGGCCTCTCCCGGCGTCTACGCACCAGGAGGAATACACGACCAAATCTGCGACCCGTCGTTCGTATTACTGATCCGAGTATCGAAAAATAGAATCGCTGTAAGCCGCGATGGTCGGGCGTCGGATTTGTCGCAGAACACCCGCGGATCGATTTCATGTACACCGTGCCACCTGCGCCTTCCACGATTGTGGAGCACGAGCACCGTCCTCCGTACAGAATGTTCATCTGGCATAGGCCCGCTCGGCAAGCATTCAAGCATCGATAATGCTCCAGTGTCCGTTATTCTCGCCCGCCCCAGGTCCCAATACTCACCGTTTGGCCATTCTCTCCGCTGCGTCCGCCCGTCCGCCCTGGACCACTAAGTATATCTCTTGGGTCTTGAACCTTCTCAGCCAATAACACCAAACAGATCCTTGTTTGCTTGTGTCCGTAGCCGAGCCCGCATTGCTTCCCCTTTCTACCGTCAGAGGTCCTGATCCCCATGTGGTGTTGATAATGGTGGCGGAAAGTTCCGATGGCATCCAGCCGGAAGTCGCATCCCAAACCTAGTAACATTGTACTACTAGTACTTATCCGCTAGTCGGAGGTACTGTGTAGCCTTTTGGCGGTGCTCCCCTCAGTTCTCTTGTTTCCCGTACGTCAGAGCTAACGTGTCCAGCGAAGGCGATCGTTTCTTCTGCCGCTTTGATCCCACTGACACTGGTTCCTTGTCGCCGTTTCGGCGTTCCGAAGTTATGTACAACAGGGCGACCGATGACCTCATCCGTCGGAACACCTCTTGGAACTGGTACGTTGAGTGATAATGATTTATGACGGAACCTCCGATTTGCTCGCCAGTCCGCGGGAGCGTTTGTCCGAGGACGAGCGGTTGCGAAGTATCTGCTCTCGGTGACCTTGCTAGCGACTTGGTACGTCTCTTGTCCCTTGCACATTATATGTTTCCTCATCGACATCGTATCGTTGGGAAATGTATTTCGAGAGCGTGGACGGGTCGGTTGCTTTGTGGGGGTTGTGCTTAGCTTCGTTGATTCGGAATACAAAAAATGAACGCCAATTGAAACAGGACATATAGATCTCCTGTTTTCGATCACCCTCGCCTGGATACGCCACTGCTGCCGACGCCTTGGAATTGGCTTGGAAAAAAAACTCATTTTCCCTAGTCCGACGAGTATGTACGCGCTCTGTTCCTACACGGATCACTAGGGACTCTGCAACACTCCGTCTCTTGATCGTCAACATTAATCTGTCGCGTATTGCTTCTTCCTCTTCATGTGCCTTTCTACGTCCCATCACTGGCATATTGGCAGCCCGCTCGGCTTTCTCTGGGCCTTGCGCTCCATCAATGGATGCCCAATTTAACAGTATGTTCCTTCTTGATATCGCCATGTCGCGATCATAGGATGTTCGATCTCATATTCACTGGCGCTTGGCTTACAGCACTGGCCCTCTCCTCGTGATCTCATCCCGTGACCCTATTCGCCGTCGTGACTTCCGGATGTGCCAGTGCATATCCTAAGGCCCAGCTCACGCGAAATGCCGCATTCACATACCTTTGTGACTCTGCCATTGTGACTCCTACTACTACGACCGAGTGCGCCACGGCGGGGCAGAGGCGTCGGACCGGTCCCTGAACTGAGCTGGCGGTGGAACGGCCCGTTGTGCATGATAGGGAATGGCGATGGCAGGTGCGGCCGCGTCTGACCAAGACTGTTGACTGTTGACAGCCTTGACAGTCCGGGTGGCGTTTAGCGCCTGCCATCCCCGTGGGGGTGCATCGTGGGTGCGCCACCATGCATGGCATGCACGTCGTAGTCACGTGGGCGCGTGATGTCCATATTCGTTGACCCGACGCGCCCAGATCCCACGGCATTGTCTCTACCAAGGACTCACGGAAAGCTGACGCAAGCGCTCCATGTGAACACGGTGTCTGTGTGTGTCAGTGCCTGTTGACAAAACATACTAAATTCGGAAGACTTTGCATCCCCTAAGGCGTATACGGTTTCCGAAGGCAATATGGGACTTTTGGATCGATCAACTCCTTCCGTCCGTTCTCCGGTCCATGCTTCGACGTGGCGTATGTGCAATACAGTACTACGGATGGCACCATGTCGACAGGGATCAATGCAAGCACGCGCATAACTTGTCCTAGGCAGCGAATTTGCCAAAAATGAGGATATCGGTTCCCTGCCAGCCTGGGGCCTGAGCGTGATTAACAGCACCGTCTGTGGGACCGGCGGCCTTCCTGTACAGTTACAGGGTCTGGTGGCGCAATGTGGCGCAATTGAATGGAGCAAAGCCATAACCATATAGGTTCGGTACAGTAGATTAAGTTGGCTGTCGTTCATCAAGGGTAGGCTTTGATGTATGTATTCAATATTTGTATTGGAGGGTTGTTCGGGTTTCAGGAAGCCGATCGACGTATGTCAAATCCATAGACACATAACATTCTGGGTGATTAGCGTCCGAATTCTAACAGAACAATCTGACAGGTGGCATGACATCCATCCGCTAGAACTGTCTTTTGACTGACTTGCATACCGAGAGAAGGGTCATCATCTAGGGAGCTTGTTCTATTGCAGCCATATCCTGCGGGGAATGATGGGAGCGACGACAAAGTACTATATACAGTCGTCTCTGTAATGACCCATACTCCTCGGGATAGGCGTTGGGAGTATGGGTTACTGCAGAGTATGGGTTCTAATAGAGAGCAAACAATGTACAGAAAAAAGTCATGTATACGGATTGTAGTATTGACATTGAAAAAGATTACTGATGTTTGTTTGAGAAAGCTCGTGATCTTTGTGTCCTTGAAGCAAGCTTTTCATATCTGAGTCTATGAATCTCATCTGCTGTGCAAGTGATTAGGCTCATATAAGCCTAGACATGACTCCAAATTTCATGCATATGTATTATCCATGAACCGTCAACTTGAAGCTCAGTGATGCTATTCTATTTTTTCTATTTTTTTCCAGCAACATATGTTATAACGATTATAACATAACACAGCCGAGAGATTTTGTGATTCTGATTGGCTCGGACAAGGGCGCTTAAGCTATATGCAGTGCTTGCTTCCGTAATTCTAAGCACCCAATGCCTTCAATTAAACCATCTTACCAAAGTAAAATAAATTGACATCACACCACAAATGCGTATGGGTTATGGGGTCAAAAAGTGTATGGATTATGGGATGTAGCAGAGATATGGGTTATGGGTCAAAATTACTGCAAACCAACTCGGGATATGAGAAAATGCATGGGTTATTACAGAGTATGGGTTATATCATGTATGGGTTATATCAGAGACGACTGTACCTACATACGTGAAAGCATCCTGATATGTCTAAATGGAGCACTTAACGTACGAGACTTTAAACATTAGGAATCAATGACGAGGTGGCGCAAGAAGACTTGCGTCGCAATTCAACTGTCTGTCTCATTAAACTGATGTAACTGAAATGTTATTAGATACCGATACTTTGTAGTGCTAGCTCGAGTGTGTCAATATTTGTGCCCTGCTAAGATGGTGGATACAAGAGCTGCAGAGGTCAAAAGCAAAAAGTGTAAAGCAAGACGGAATCATTCGCAAACAAGGTCGCTTCCGAGCATGGATGGGTCCGAGCCGCTTATGCGACACTCTGCTGATAAGGCCAAGTACCAGCGAAGTTATCGTTGGTCAGGGATGTTGAACGATTACCAATGGCTGAATACTCCATCAAGGGTTTCAGGGATTCAAGCTCTGTGTCCTAGTGGCCCCAGTGGATATCATGTCCCTGTCGTTTCACAAACCTTTGGACAGATCAGCACCCCCGGAATGACGAAAATTTCGACGATTTGGGGCAGTGACTCGTTTAGAATAAGTAAAATGTTGACAGTTTCAATGAACAATATTAATATGCTTACATTGATCACTGGCCTACATGCGTATTAGCACCAGAACTAGGTCTCACCGGATCTGTTTAGTCTGGGCCGCACCCTGTCTCAGTCTGTCAACGGCTTTCCATCCAGTGACTGCCATGGATATGGATGGGCCGGGTCGCACACGGAAGCTCTTGGTAGTGAATCCCAGTGAGTCAGTCCATAATATTATATATAAAGGACTCTCAGCAACGGAAAGTTTTGCAAACAATGCCAGGTAACGCACAGGTATATCCAGTGAAGACTTCAATCCATTAGCGTTGTGAACGGTACAAGATTGCGTCATACGGGAGATCCAGCGGCACATGCCACACAGCTGTATCATCGACTCATGGAAATGGAAACTATTATCCTGCAAACAGGGATATCCATTTCGTCGCTTAGTAGCCGGATAAAGACCCGAAGGGTAGTACGGTGGCTTTCTCAGTAGCGCATCATTAACATTGTTGACTTTCCAGCTGGAAGGCGGGCAGCATGGAACTTGAAGCAGATGGATTGTTTTTGATTCGTTGGACATAGCGACACTAGTTTTGCATTGTGGAAGGTAGGTGGAAAGCCAATGGCAAAGAAAGAACCTCACAGATACTCTTGGGGTCCTTGTTCGGGTAACGTTGCCAGACTAAATGACTCGCAAAAGTGCTGTATGCTGCCTCCGTGTGCTGGTTTTATGCTTCTCGTATTGCCAGTCTTTTACCCCTCAGGCTGACAAGATCAAAGTTCTTCTGACGCGAGAGAGGAAGCTGGAGCGCTGATCTGATCAATGGGCAAAGATGAATTCAAGGAATTCCTACTATATGTAAATTTGTTCGCATAATTCTCGGCTCCATCTAACCATTGGGGGCTTACTATATATCTGGTTCAGCGTTGAAACGGTCGAGCAGCTCTGCTCACCCTTTCGTACTACCATCCATGGATCCCCTTCCTTCCGTGCTCATCTTTACATACCCGGAACACGGTCAATCCAACGTGAACCTTTCAACTTCGTACGAGCTCGCTCTGGCAGGGGTGAACGTTCACATTGCCTCTTTTGCATCTCTCTCAGCCCGTGTCCTGCGACTACAGGAACTTGTTGTTCGCCATGCTTCGTATTCTGGTAACAAATCCATAGGTTCCGTTACCTTCCACGAATGCAAGGGAATCAAGTCATACGCGGAATGTCTCGTGAAACATAGTATGCGCACTGCTACCCTCCCACACCCTCCTGGTCTGTCGGGTGCATTGGAAAGCTACTCGAATCTACTTTGGATACTATGTCCTTGGTCCTCGGAAGAATACCTTGTGGGTATCGAGACCATGAAGGAGATTATCAAGGCTATCAAACCAAACATGGTGGTAATTGATATAATGTTCTATCTCGCGCGAGATGCTTGCACGCTTTTGGGTCAAAGGTTTATGGTTATGTCGCCCAATTCCATCAAGGATATTGCGCTGAATATGCAACCATACGCGGCTGCATTATGGAAATATCCGATGTCCGTCATAACATCTGTTTCTTGTCTATTCGGCCGAGGCTAATATTTATGCCGTCCAGAATGTCATCGGGATATTCATTTCCTCTCAAGTGGTGGCAGGTTCCCCTCAACATGTATCTCGTTATCCGACTTGCTGCGTTTTTGTTGACTTCGCCGCATGCGAAACAAATAGAAGCCTTACGCGATTCTTTCGGATTAAAACCCATGTTCAGTGAGAAACCTTCCGCAGGAATGCCTTATATCTGTCCATCGCTCGCTGCAATCGACTTCCCCTTCGCAATCATCCCAGAAGAGTTAATCCTGTGCGGACCTATCGTCATGCCCTTCGACCTTCTGGAGGAGAGTGATCCATCTTTGATGAAATGGTTGGACAACGGCCCAACCGTGATGATCAACCTAGGATCACATGTAGGTTCCAACGAGAAATTCGCGACGGAGATGGCTGGCGCCATCCGTATCGCAATGGATTACCATGATAGAAAACGATCCAGCATTCAGGTACTCTGGAAGGCAAAGGCACAAGGGAACATTCACGTCGTGATTGACGAAATCATTGGGAAGGAGGTCAGAGAAGGGAGTGTGAAGATTTTGCCTTGGTTGGATGCAGAGCCAGTTTCGATATTACAACATCCAAATCTGATTTGCACGGTCCATCATGGAGGGGCGAATTCGTTCTACGAGGGTATTTGGTAGGATTTACAGTCTTCTTGGGTTGACTTGCACTCAGTCCAATCGAACAGGTCTGGCATTCCGCACATTGTCCTCCCTGTTTGGCTTGACACGTACGACTATGCGACGCGTGCCGAGTTCTTAAACATCGGGATATTCGGGAGTAAAAGGGCTGCGCCAAATGTTCGAGCAGAGGAATTCGGGGAAGCGCTTGTGAAGGTGACAGGGAATGGCGACGAAGCGGTGAAATTCAGAAAATCGGCAAAGCATTTGCAAGAGCTTTGCAGGTCGAGGGGAAACGGACGGGAGATATCTGCGGCGGTCATCATGAAGGCAGCCGGGACAATGAAGTCAGATAGGGATGTTGGGTCGAAGGTTTAGGATCGAATGTTTATTACTGAGACTCACTCGTTGACTTAGTACATCGTACGGGTAAAAGCCCTGCTAATACATTTACTGGAATACTATAGAGATCGCAGGGCGAGAGCGAGTGAGCATGCTAGCCTCGTTCAAAAATCTGAATGTTGAAACTGCCAGAGCTCGTGGAGTCGAGCGCAAGTAATTCTGTGGGTGCCGCGGTGATAACTTGAGGGATGGCCTGTCTTTGCCGATTGGGCCTGCAAACGCCATTGTTTATCTTTTCTTACAACAGCAGCAGAAGAAAGTCAGGCCTCGTGCTGTGTGTAAGCTACACTGGGCTTACCTAGGTACCTACAACTAGCTATATACTGCCCGGGATACTGAATGCTAAGCATTCAGTATTAATGCCTTTTGGCGTAACGGTTTGAGCGCCGGGCGGTCACTGCTTACGCTGTGTTATGAAACGACTTTTTGTTCTAGTCTCTTCGTACGTTTCTTGTCTCCTTTCCATCTCTTCTCTCGACTCCGTTCCGATTCCCTCCGTGCTGATGCCAGGGACCGCGACCATCCTTCGAATACCGGGCCATCGAACGGCGTATCTCTTCCGTCAGATGTGCACGAAGGCTACGACCGTGGCGCTAGCACTGGATGTTCTCCGAATCCAAACTATTTTGTTATATGTTCTGCTGCCTGTCTGGTTCGACACGTACAACTATGCAGCCATGTCGAGCATCGTAAGGACAAGCACTTGTGAGTATGTGGCGGCGACAACAACAACTTGAAAGCTTCACGGTTGCCAGTTGGAAGGCACTTTGCTATGTGGACTTTCGATGTTCAAACCAAGCTTAAAGCTTAAAGAACAGTAATTCATTGGTGACGGTGGTAACAAATGTCCAAATCCTGATCCAGTTCCTGGGATGCGGGAAATACTACAACAAGGAGTGACAGCGAGAGATGGAAAAAGAGAGCGGTGGGGATACAATGGGAGACATAAAAGCAGACGATTCATTGGATAGTCTAGTCACTTAATCAATGAGCTCCGTTCCTTCCGGACCAAGACGACGACGTCCTTTGGGTGTTTGGTCATGTGTAACTGAGACCACGTCGGTTTCACCATCGGATAAGTTAACGCTCTCGTCTTCATACCCACATTCAGAGAAAGCACGTTCTTCTGCCATAAGATGTTTCTTTTCTTCGAAAAGTTTGGCGATTTGAACGTTTACAATCTTCTCTTCCTGCTCCTTTTGTAGGAGCTCCAGCTGCTGCCTCGAAAGATTGGCAGACGAGCCTACCCGGTGGTGGAAGACGACCCGGACATAATCACCATTTGCATCTGTCAGAACGCCACCGTTCTCGTACAAGCAACGAATACCCTTGTCTCCGATGCGTGGGGGACTGGCCTGAAGGGGCCTAGGTTTCTTAACAGGAGTCTTGATGACAGAGCCGACTTCGAAAGGATGAACGGGAACGGGGGTATGTGGGAACGGGAGGCGATGCGTAACTGGGGTGACACCGCGGGACTCAGGTTCGTCGACGATCATCTGTACGGCCGCTTCGTCGACCTCGATGTCTTCGTCCGCATAGTGCCAGCGTAAATGGGTGCCCTCTCCTGTTTCCGACACGACAACTGTGGTCATTACACCACACGCGTCTCGGCATGAGAGCCATGGAGTACCCTTTCCGGTGCCATCTATGTCCTGCGCCTGCACAGGGGGAGCGCTCGGGCCCTTTTGGGTCGAGGAGGCTGAGAGAGGGGCTCTCCCGAACATGCTGTTGCGAGTCGAGCGACCCGGAGAAGGTTTGGCCATGCTACGCGTTTGAGGTGCCATGCTTTTGGTTCCTGAGGCCGATTTAAGCACGACGAATGTATAAAGACAGAAGTACCCACTGGTAGATAGTTCGAACAACAGACGAGAACTTGATGAGTGAGTGTTGTATTCGGGGGATCTGTGGATCGTCTCCAGCTCCGAGTCTGTTTAAATATATTCACTGATGGCTCGCTTTGACAGTTCGGGCGTGGAGTGGTTGTGGACGGTCCGTTATTGTGTGTGGACATTCTTATACTGCCAACCGGGATCCCATCCATCAGGGGCATTCTCATTATGGCTATGTGGTGGCCAACGTGACGCTTTGACTGTAGGAGGCTGACAGTCGCTTAGCACAGCCGTCCTCGCTACTGCAACGATGAGCAAGCACTCAAATGGTTCGGCCTGCTCCTCTTCCACCGGTGCAAATGGGATTCACTCCGACACGTTGATACCAAAGCCGCAGTGGACCTCGCAATGCTCAAGTCTGTTCCGAGAGCGAATTTCTCTTCGTCACCAACCTCATCGATAAGAAAGCCTCGCTTATCCCTGTCGTGATCTCGTGCTCGCCAGTCCACTCCGCCAAGCCATGTTCGTTCGAATAAAATACACGAGGATCATTCTCACCAGTCGTTTTCTTTGTTCCAGCGTATGTACTCTCGCATATTGCATATTGTGCCTTCTCGACGTCGTCGGCGGTCAAGCGGTTAGACAAGTATCAAAACTTGGAGATGGTGCTCTCGTGCAGCTGACTCAGCGGGCTTTGAGTGTCCACTTGTGGACCACCACGATCGACAAAACGGAACACCAGACAATCTGACCATCTTTGGTCAGATTGTCTGGTGCTCCAAAGCGGTAGTTGGGGTATAAGATCAGTGGAATCGTCCCCGTGTAAGTCTATCAACCCACCATCCAGCATCCCAAGTCGTTTCATTCCATCACTCCCCCATTTCTCAGTAAGTCACTCTCCTCATAGACTCTTCCTCACCGTTCATTTTATCTCGACAGGCTTCTCCAACATGTTTACCCGACCTCGTTTCTCCCATCCTTACAAGGCACCCCCTGCTGGCTTCAGGCTTGCGGACTATCTCGCTCGGAAGCCGTGCTTCAACTTATTTACCGGCCTAAACTTTGCCAACACTCGTTTACCCTTTCCTATCCCCTTCGGCAGTCCTGTTACAGGCCTCCATGTACCAGAAGATAACGCTCCTTCTGCCACGCGCCCCGTCGACCGATTCGCGCATGATGGTTTTGGGAACCCAGAGCTTCCGTCCGTTCCGTGCCCCAACCATGTTCGGAATATGCCTGCCCAGGACCCCCCTCTGAACTTGCCTCGTCGCAAGGCCAGGCACGGCCCCAAACACCTCTCGTTTACCAAAAGTGGGCACATCCGCCCCGATACTCTGCCTCCCAGCCGCCGCGCTCAGCAGCTGAAACAAAAACGGGACCTGGCGCGCAAGAGGACATTTCAGCATCACGGACGCCGTACGGGACGAGTTCTCAGGGGCTTCGCGAGTCTGCGAAAGGAGGCCGAGGCCCTTATGAAACCCACGTACATGAATGAACAAGACAAAATTTTCTTAGAGCAGCTCAGGAAGCTTCAATTCGACAATGAGTTAGAACTCAGCGCAGAACGATACCGCCAGACAGTGTTCCGTGCTGCGGAGGAAGAAGAAGAAAGGAGACAGGCTCACGAGAAGAGAGACGAAGAAGCCGAGGAGTTGTGGCAGGCGACTCAGGATGAAGACGCCAACGTAGAACAGGAGAGGCTGGTGACAGAGTTTATACGCGCGAAAGAGGAAGAGATAGCGGCCCATCACCGACAGAAAGAAGAGGCCGCCATGCGTGCTGAAGAGGAACGGCAGCGCGCCCACGACGCAATGGAACGTAAGATCCGAGAAGAGCAAGAGGGCTTTTTCCGACAGGAACTGGCACGCAGGGCCAGACAAAAAGAAGAACGCCAGAGACAGGAGGAAAAGCAGCGTCGAATCAAAGAGGAGCTGGAACGCCGAATACAGGAGGAAAACGAACGCCGCCTTCGAGAGGAATTGGAACGCTTGCGCAGGGACGCACGCCTACGGTACTTTCGCGAACAGAGGAGACGCCAGGAATGCGAGGAGAGGGAACGCCTACTTCGAGAGGAGAGAGAACGCCAGTTGCGAGAAGAAACCGAACGATTGCGCAGAGAAGCTCAGGAGCGGGCTGAGCGGGAGCGCCTCGCAAGAGAGGAACAGGAACGCCAAGCCCGCTTCCTCGCCGAACAGGCTCGTCGCGCCGCTTTGGAAGAACAAGTCAATCAGCACTTTGCTGTGTACGAGGCCAAGTGGAACGAGCTTCGGACGAGTAACTCCATCCCTCCCATCAACGTTGAGGAGATACCCTGGCCAGTGTTGGGAATTATTTCATCTCCGGACCAGATCACCTACCAGGACGTGCGCGCGTTCCTTTTCCATCCCCAGCGACCTGGCGTCGAAGGGAAAACTGGAAGGGACAAGGTAAAGTCGGAGGTGTTACGTTTCCACCCGGATAAATTTAATGCGCGCGTCGTACCTAAAATCCAGCCGGCACAGCAGCAGATCGCACTAGAGATTGCTGGGGAAGTTGCAAGGATACTGATGAGGATCCTAGGGGAGGAAGAGGAGAAGAAATAAGTGAACTGGACGATGTATAACTGTTACTTTTATCACACCACCACGCTCCTTTGTCTAATACATACTATAAATATTTGATTCCGAAAGTGAGTGACGTGTCCGACTTACCCTAACTTGAGGCCTCGCCCAGAATTCCAGTCCCACGCGTACATCAGTCTTTACCCGTCGTTGATGAGTTCATTCAAAGCTCTACAACAAGTAATAATTATGAGGCTGTCGGGCGGAGCTCGCCAACATCTCGCCATACCCCCGATTGAGATAAAGCAACAATATCTCCGAGCGTCAACCTAATAGCCGTCCGACGGGACGAAATGCGTATATACATATACAGTCGTCTCTGATATAACTCATACATGATATAACCCATACTCCGTAATAACCCATGCATTTTCTCATATCCCGAGTTGGTTTGCAGTAATTTTGACCCATAACCCATATCTCTGCTATATGGGAATCCCATAATCCATACACTTTTTGACCCCATAACCCATACGTATTTGTGGTGTGATGTCAATTTATTTTACTTTTTCATTTATTTTACTTTTTCTTACGATGGTTTAATGAAGCCATTGGGTGCTTAGAATTACGAAAGCACTGCATATAGCTTAAGCGCCCTTGTCCGAGCCAATCATAACTCACAAAACAAACAAAATATCTCGGCTGTGTTATGTTATGCTACAACTTAACCCATCCTGGTCGAGCCGCAGCCTGTGGTGGTGCTGGAAAAAATAGAAGAAATAGAATAGCATCACTGAGCTTCAAGTTGATGGTTCATAGATAATACATATGCATGAAATTTGGAGTCATGTCTAGGCTCATAATCACTTGCACAGCAGATGAGGTTCATAGACTCAGATATGAAAGGCTTGCTTCAAGGACACAAAGATCACGAGCTCTTTCAAACAGACATCAGTAATCTTTTTCAATGTCAATACTACAATCCGTATACGTGACTTTTTTCTGTATATTGTTTGCCTATTAGAACCCATACTCCGCAGTAACCCATAGGAGTATGGGTTATTACAGAGACGATGGAAACTGCATAATATGGCTGGGTCAATCCCCATTCATCCAGGGCAGCCATGCGCGTAGTGATGCCCTACGGACGAAAAGCGGAAACCTTGGGTGCAGTCCGCCGGAAAGTACCCCCACGAGGCACTGCTGGCGGCCTTTAACACTTTCGGGATGCCAAAATACTTCGACGCAAAAAAAACGTGTCGTTCAAGTTATGGAAGAGGGTCATTGTTACACAAATAACTTAAGTAAAACGTACCCCAGCGGAGGAATGAAAAAGATATGCTCAACGTGCGTTCTCTACCCCCACAACTTTCGCCCCAAAGTTTCCCAACACCCATCGCCCGCTACCAGATAGTAAAGCATCAAGGCATATCATAGCAATCGAGGAGAAGATAGACTAGACCGAGCAACAACATCGACACACGATTAGAATTATCCGAGTAAGTTAGTACTCGTGCTGGACCTGCAGGCGTTCGTGACGAAAATATAATGTACAGAAACGTAGAAGACTGAAAATAATAAAAAGTGCGGCGGATATCACGAAAGCGAGCATCAACAGTCAAAACAACCAGACAAAGAAAGAAAGAAAAGAAAAAAGGAATTCCAAAACATACACATCAAAAGACTCTAGTTGAGCCCGAGCTTTGCCCTCTCGAGGGAGGGGACAACCAACTCTCCATCTTAGGCCACTGTCCGGTGAGCGCGGCTCTATCTAAGACCGAAGTCTGCTGCGCGCGGTTCTCAGAGTCACCCGTGGGTGGATTCTTCTTCTTCTTCCCCGCTCCCCGTTCCCAAAGACTTGCTTCGCCTTGTGTACTTTCAGAAGGCACGAGTCGGGGCTCCTCTGGTGCGCCACCCCAGGCGGGCACGTCCTGTCCACTGATCGCATATTGCATCCACACGTTGGCTCCCAGTTCCTCGTCTCCCTCCCCAAACTCCTCTTCATCGCTCTCTCCGTCGACAGCAGGAGTCCAACGGACATGTTTGCCGGTCTGCTCCGCGTCTTCGAGGACGGTCTGGGCCTCTGGCTCAGCCTCGGATTGTCCACCCATGAAATCGGCCCAGTAGCTGATGTTTTCCGGATTGAACCATGCGCTCGTGTCGCCCTCCTCTTCCTCTTCCACTTCTTCCTCGTTTGCATCCTCCGATCCAGCAAATTGCGTACGAGACATCGTGCTGTCACCTGTCATCGTCTCTGGCCAATTGTCTTCGGGATCTGGAACAGTTTCTACGCGAGGGGACTTGGACTTGGCACCGCGGGGTAGCTCGGCTTGCTGCTGCGTGACCTTCGCCTTCTTCGATGACTGCGAGCCGGCGGCAGCACTAGGCGTGACGCCCCACGCAGACTTGGCCTTGTTCGCTTGTTGTGCAAGTGCGGGTGCAGGACTCTGTTCAAACTCGCTCTCTTGTTCCTCCGAGATGACGACCTTCATCTGCGGCTTCAAAGTGGGCTTAGTAACGGGTGGAGCGGTCTTCTTGCCCCATCCTGGCGCCACTGGAGGCAGTAGAGTAAGCCCCGGTTCGCTCTGCTCCAGTATACTAGCAGGTGCCAGGTTAGGCCTGTCGTTCACAGAACCCCATCCCCCTTTCGTCACCTTCGGTTTCGAAGAGGGTGGAGGGGAGATAATTGGTTCAGCGTCGACATCCGGCTCCTCGGTAATCATCACTTTCTTTCCCTTCTTTCCCGCAGAGGTTGGCTTCTTTGCACCAACGTTAGTCCTGGACGGAGCTGTCTTGGAGATGAAATCAAAGTCTGGCTCTTCCTCCACTGTTGCGCTGAACCTCGATGCAGGTATAGGAATGGAAGGAGATACTGCACCCCAACCGCTCTTGGCGATGTCGGTGGCTGCATCCCACAGAGAGGGCGCTGGGGGTTCTGCGACCATCTCCGGCTCTGCAACGGTCACAACCGGTTTCGTAGGGGGCTGCACCGCCGCTTGTCCCTTCTTGGCTTTCTTGCCCTTTCCAGTAGTGGGCGGCGCTGGCGCAGGTTCAGGCGCAGGGGCTGCAGGACTCTCGGCGAAGCTGACGGTTATATGAGGTACGTCGTGCTCCTGCGACCGGGAACTGTTAGACTTCTTCATGATACTCGGGGGCTGTAAGGTGCTCTTTCCGTTGCTTCCGTGTTGCCCCTGAGTAGCGAGCGCGGCGGCAGCGTTGGAAAATACAGCCTCGTTCAACGAAGCTTGCGCGGGAGTTAATACTGCGGCACCAGCCGTCCCTTGAGTCATCATCGCCATAGCATTCGCAAAGATCGCCTCGTTCGCAGAAGCCTCGCCCTGGGAAAGAGAACTGAGGGATTTCTTGATGATACTTGGCGGTTCGAGCTTCGTGGAGGGTACAACAACAGGTTGAGAAATGAAAATATTCTCTTTTTGATGAATGGCTTTGCCGGATCGCTCTTGGACTGACGATTTGTCAGGTCCTGGCTTGGATGGATTTGCCCTGACCCCAGGGTCGACCTGGTTCTGCGCACCTGATCGTCGCTGAGTGAGGTGTTGGCGAAGTTCCTCCCGGCGTCTCTCCCGTTCCTCGGCACAAAGCTTCTTGCGGTCCTCCTCCTTCTGGTCACGGAGGTGCACCATGTGCGTCTCGTGCTCCTGCACGGCTCGGGCACGGCTCTCCTTCGTACCCTCACCAGCTAGAAGTGTCTCGAAGAGTTTTATCTCGACCTCAGCAGCCTCGGCATGGAATTGATGGATCATCTGGATCCGAAGACTAATCTTATATTGCTGATATTCGTCTGCCATCTTGGACCTGAGAAGTTCCTCATCCAAGGGATCAGGCTCCTCCTCCGTGATAATGGGACCAATGTAACGTTTACCGAGTGGCAGGTTCTCCGTATTTGATGGAGGAGAGAACCTATTGGACGGGTTTGGTGGCGAGTATTGAGGAGAGGAAATCTTTAAGGGAGCAGAGGATAAATTAGAGGCTGTAGAGACTTGACGGGATATGATGTCTGTCGCACGGGGACGAGCGCTCAGGGTTTGAGCGGACGCGGCGGCGGGTGGGGACGGGGTGGCGATGGCAGAAGGGGGCTTAGCGGACTGGCCCGGAGGCTGCTGCGTGACAATTCCGGCTTCCGAAGCCCAGTTCTGGAAGCTGAAGGTGCCACCCATGCTTGCGCTCACAGGCTCAGCCGAGCGTCCCGCATTAGATGGGCCAAGCGTTGCAAGGTGATCCTGGGAGAAAGGGAAGCATGAGCCGTGGTATCGTGAGACAACACGAGGACTCACGATCGAAAGAGCAGGTAAATTTTTGGTTGGATTAAGAGGAGTCATAGTATCAGCGAAGAAAGATGTTGGATTAACGAATTCGAAATTTCCCCTGATGGGGGTTGGTGGAATAGATTGTTTCGAAGAGGAGGCAAGGGAAGACGGAAGGTAAGAGGGAGTGCCTCTGTATTGAGGCTCTTCGATGATGCTCTCTTCTTCCTCGATAGAGGAAAGGTCGGCAGGGACGTCGTCGTCGTCGTCGTCGTCCATGTCTTCAACGTCGTCAGCGAAGAAGCCGACAAATACGCTCATAACAGCATGTTGTTCTTCACCGGACATATCGTCCCATTGATCTTCGCGGAGTTGAGCAAGCTCGAGACGACGTTCCCACTCATCACGAGCAGGCTGTGCAAGTTGCTGGGCTAAGGAATCGAGCTTCTCGAAGAGCTCCATTTCACGCAGCTTTTGAGTTTCCTTGGGGGTCCCAAGATTCTTGTACTTTATGAGGATATCTCTTTGGAGTTTTTCGACGAGTTTTTTCTTTCGTGGCTCGTACCACGCGTCGATGAACTTGGACCACTCCTTGCGCACCTTGGTCGCACCGGTTTCGACGGGCTGAGGGGGAGGGGGAGGGGGAGGGGGAATGGAGACGGGGGCTGGGGCTGGGGTGGGGGTCGGAACAGATTTTGATGATAGTGATGGTTTGGGCGGGTCGGGCGGACCCGCCTTGGGGGCAGAGGCCGCCGCTTTGGCCTGTGCGCCACGACGCTTTGGAGGCATAGAAGAGGCGGCGGAGGGTGTGGTGTAGTAGGGCAAGAGAAATTTACGATGCCACGAATTTGGGAGGACTAGAGGAGTATAAGAAATAACTGGTTTGATGAGTGACTCGTTGCATCGGGTCGCGTGGTGCAACTAATGATCTGTTCCCAAATACGATGTTATCAGCAGCACGATCGGACCATGATAGGAACTTGATCCTGTACGCGCAATATGGAACAATTCGGAACGCGATGAGCAGATGGGGAAAAAAAAAAGATAAAAAAGTCGGGCCGTGTCAGCACGATGAGACTGAGGATGGAGAGAGCGCCGCCAAACGACGTACTGAATATTTTTTGAGGGTAAGGGTTGTATACGTTACTAGTAGAGAGAAACAAGGATCACAAGAAAAAGTCTCGTCCCCATCCGATGGCTTGACAAGCCTCGCGGTCGCCTCGAGGCAGCCCCCCTTTTAGGCAACCCGACCCTGCACCGCCTCTGTCTTGTTCCTTGCTCGACTAACAGTAGTTGTACTACTCAGCTGTACAGCGGGCAACGAACACATGTGTGCAAAGCACAGACTCTCCCACTACAGACTTGGGCGCTGCTCCGGCTCGAAAGGACCCAGAGGACAGGGTCCATTTTCTCATCCGTCCATAAATAAATACACGACGAGGGAACATGGAGAGCGCAAGGTCCAAAGAAGACCTGTCCTTTGTAAATTGCCCCACAGGATACATACAGCCTGTCAGATAAGCCAGTAAATGGACTCGAAATACCCCTCCCAGGGGCACGCAGGATAGTGGAATGCCGTTCCGTGTCGTCACCACGGCCTGAAATTCCCAAGGAGAAGAAGCCCTTCGCTAGATGTGAATGCAAACATCATCGTCAACGGTGACAACGGGGATACAGCCACATAGGAGACTCGCCTCGCCGGCTACAGCCTATGCATGCACAGTGGTGCGGCCAACAATTTTACGTTTGATGGAATATTTCGATATATCTGTGTCCTTCAATTGGACGCCACTAGAAAATAGGGAAGCGATTTGTTTCGAGATGTGGCTTGACTCAAAACGTAAAGCATCGCAGGTGAGAATGATGGTGTGGGACGACAGTGAGCAACCCAAAACGCCGTAAGATCTCCTCGGGGAGAAAGTGACGGACATACAAAGAAGCTAGACCAAGTTGGCAACGCCACGCATCAAGATTACAGGTGTCCTCGGAGAGTTTGGTCTAGCTGGAAAAGTCAGTGGGATGTCAGCGCCCATGCAAATGAATGACAGAACCGCAGCCGCCGCTCACCCGTCGGAATGCCGCCTCTGATGGATGGAAGGATAAGTACTGTCGATGGCGGTGAACAGTGTAGAGACAGAGCGCGAGTCTCACGAACGCCGTTACACATTTGACCCAGCAACCCGATTGTCTTCATCGATGTTGAGTTTGGTCACCGAGTGAGCCACCGACCCAGAGGAAGAGACGCGATGAAAGTGCGTCGACGACTCGTTTCAAGGTTTCACTAGTATTCTGCTTCTTGATCGCGTCGGATGTGCGTTGTCAAGGTCAGTTCTCCTCGTCTCGTGAACACAAGTAAAGGGAGCTTCTCTAGCGCGTGTGCTGACACGAGGCAAACTTGCCATCACCTCGCTCTATTCGACGGACACGCTCGATTTTTCTAATTCCTCCATCAATCGCTCATTGTACATTCATCCTACTCTACCTCGCCCCACACCTTCACAGCACTTCCCCTGATCTCGTCGCTAATCTGTGCCCAGCGCTTACTTCCCTGCCAGATGGCAACCCTAATGCAGAATTCTTCTCAGCAATCCAGCGCTCCGCTTCCTCTCGATCTCGAGCCTGACGATGACTGGAAGCAGACTCTTAGGGTCAACATCGAGGCGGGTCTCCGCTCCATGGTCGACGAGACCAAACAGAAACTCAACGATGAGCTGGCCAAGGAAATCGTCGGCCCAGAAGAGCGCGAGCGCTTGACCGCCGACCATCTCGCGACCCTCAAAACCATCCGTCTACTGGCCGAGGAACAGTTTCGGATCGCGCTCGAGCGGGAACGCCAGGAGCGACGCTGGGCCTCTGGCGAGCAGCTGGATCGCGTGTGGTCAGAAAGTATGATGCAGGAGCAGCAGGCTATTCTGGACAGGATAGAGAGAGAGAGGAAGAACAAAGAATCCCTTCCAAGGCTAGCTGCAGGGCCCATTTACCCGGCTTCTTTCCAGCATGATCCACCTCAGCCACCACCACAACGACTCAATGTTCAACCACCACCACAATGTCGACGGTGACGCGACAACGACGACAACGACGCACTGCCGACGTGCCCCTGATTGACAACATGGACAATGGTGACAGCAGCACCAGCATCACTGGTACCACCACGACGTTGACGGTGACTCCACCACCACGACGACTCAATGTTCAACCACCACCACCACAACTAGTGCTGTGCCGGCCCGGCCTGAAAGCCTGAAGCCGCTTAAGCTGAGCCCTCTTAGGCCGGGCCAAGTCGGGCCCGAGCCCCACTTAAGCCTCCATGACGGCCCGGCCCACTGTTTTTGGAAGCCCAGGCCAAGCCGGGCCAAACCGTCAAAGCCCCAGAAGCCCCGAATCCTCACCTGGCAAAATCCAATTTACTATAGAAGGTATGTTGACATAAAATTTTAAGTTTCATCTCAATCGCTCGCTTAAAACCCCACCGGCTATGTCTCACTCTGACGAAGAACAGCCACACCGGCCGAAACGTGTGCCTGCCCCCTCGGCACGAGTCACATGCGTAGATAATGACGCGGAACTGGAGCTTTCCTCCCACCGGCAAGCAAAGGCAGCGCACACGCTGGTCACACAGCCTCCACATGCTGAAAAGCGTAAGGCAACCGAAATCGAAACCCTTTCAAGCACCACTGAGAGAGTGTCGGAGCCACGAGAGAGTCGACCCAAAAAAAAGGCCTCAAAAGGTAAGTGTCACAGTTTTCCTATCTAATGCTACTCGCTTAACCTAATACCAGGCAAAGGCCGTGCTGACGGCACTGTTACTCCATCGGGCATAGTCAATGCGATCGACGTTGACATTGACACCGAGTCCGATGGAGGTCTTCTTCAAGATGTTCAAGTTGCTGATCTCGATGGGCCAATCAAAAAGGCGCGAGGAGACCGCACGCAAGATATCGAGGCGTTTTTTTCCTCACCCTA